>CM034147.1:695488987-695739506 GCA_019776745.2 Taxus chinensis
AGCAGAATGCTAATATTTTAAATGGTGGAGGACAGAAGCATGTGCTTAGTTTAACATGATTGATGTCAAGCAAACATTACTATCTACTTAAGCAGAAACACAGATTACTTTGATAGGGTGAAAATGGTTAGATAATTGTCCCAAACATTCATATTAATGTAAGCTAGCATAAGATACAATACACGAATTCTGGACACATTAAAAAGAATCATTGTCAGCGCTAATGCATGGGAGTTAACAAGGGATTATAGTCTGAGAAGCCCAAATGCTAATTTAACATCTTAAATATAACAGGGTACACTGTGTGGTTACAAATCACACTTTTTCAAAGGACCTCAGGACTCGACTTACAACTTACCAACAATACGAACCTCTCTGGAAATGCCTAATATTAATATTTACGGAATTGAGCAAGCGAAAATTTACATGAATACAGGGTAGTTCAATATGAGCAGTCAGTCCCTTCTCTCCAAGGTGATAAAAAATTAGAAAGACAAAATCTATTGCTTTCAATCTAGACTGCCCGGAAATGCCAAGTACCCCCCTGTACCAGCCCTGATACGTAACTGGTATGGATACGGTTTGGGTACTCTCTGGGTACGTACCCACAGGCTCCGGGTACGGAAATCTGTACCCGGGACGTACCAGTGGCCTGTGGGTACGTACCCACAGCATACCTACACAGTTTTTTTTTTTTGAAGTGCAAAAAAATAAATAAAACTTGAGGGCTTTGACTAGAATTGAACTTTGGAAAGCTCGTGTGAGATTCAATATTGCCAATAGGCTCCGAAGGGTCAAGAGAAACGAAAAGGACTTCATTTGGTTAACTTACTATTTGGGGGCTTTCTTGTTGCTCCTCACGGGTCCTTTATTCTTCAGTCAATTTGGAAGGCATGGGAACAAGTGAAGCACTTGGTGGTTGGGCAGCCTATCTTCTCTTCCTTTGACACTAGGTGCCAAGCCTACACATCGATTTCGTTGAATCTGAAATATAATGACAAGATCCTTGCCTTGACAAAAGGCTGCTCTGCCCTCTTTTGGTTTGAGAATGGAATTAAAATATTTCACGACTTGTACAGATTTGGGAAGTGGATGGAATGGACAGACCTTAAAGCTTTCTATAAGCTTCCTCAATCTCAGTTCAGAATGTATACAATGCTCAGAAATGCTTTCACAGCTCCCTCTACTGGACTAGTTATGGAGGATGAGAATGACTTTTGGGACACTATGAGGTGGCTCAAAGGGCCCCCTCTCCAAGAGGCTATCTCCAAAACTCTATGAAAAGATTGCCTTCTCCCCAAACCTTTCCCTGGGCCTTAACAATAAGTGGAATGTTTGTGAGCCCATTAGTAGATGGACTCATAGATTTAATGTTTTGTGGTCTTCTTGTATTCAGTCAAAGAAATCTTGCTTTAGATGGCTTCTAATTCATAATAAGCTTGTTGTTGGCTTCTAATATTTTATAGGTTGCTGAGACTATAAGCTTCTTGTTTTCTTTAAATTTTTTATATGTACTTATATTTTTTACCTTTTTAAAAATATATTGTATGAACGTACCCACAGTGTACCGTACCTGAGGTTTTAAAAAAATTGCTGTTTCAGTGTACTGTACCTGTACCTGTACCCGTATCCATACCTGTACCAGTACCAAAACAGTCTAGCTTTCAATCATCTAGTGGATGCCTTGAAACCCACATGAGTGTTTGTGTAAGGACAAGTCAAGGATGCTGAACCATTTGGAAGATGTCCTCAAGGAATTAATATGATACTGGATAAAGGGTACATTGTGGTGATCCTTTTAACATAAATGTAAACATACATCTACCAATTCTTCCTCATAGACGAGAGTCTCTGGCCATATGTATCAGTTATTCTAAGTCCCTTAACCAATCCTGATTTTTTAAGTGTCATAATCTTGCATTTTTAATGCTTTATCATCTAAAACAGTATACACATTGAAACTGGGTAAGTTAAGTCCTGGCACCTTCCACCCTATTTGATAAATAGGTAGTTCCCTTGAAATAATGATATCACTACGAATTCTTGTTGGCTGTCACTCTTAAAAATGGATCGTCTGAAAGGCTCAGGTACAAGTTAAGTAGCTTTTTCTGATAGTTATCCAGATTTTGGGACATAAAAGTGTTTGAACCGTACAGACTAATTCAAGAGTTAGTTCAGAAAGACACTAGGTTATCTGCTACAATAAAAGTAGTGATATTTAATTTTAAATGATATAAATAGTGATTCCATATTGTATTCTATTGAGTCATGACTAGTAAAAGTGATTTGCAATTGATCTGTAATTGCACTAGGCAGACCAACTATGATAAACCAAAAAAATTGTTAATGTGGAATTTTAAGCTACTTGCATAAATGTTATGGTTTCAATGTTCCTTTCAATGAAAGCACCATATATTAAAGCACAAATTGCCGCAAAATGAGCATAAAGGGAAACCTGAAATTAGAAATAAACAACCAACAAGAGACAAAGGATTTACCCTGGAGAAACCCAACAATGGATTTACCCTGTTTGTAATAAGCAATTTGAATGCCTTCTATCACTCTCTCAATACATATTGCTTACGAGAGTACATTCTCTCGATGCAAGAGCTTTCTTTCCCTCTCAGTTCCTTCCCAATCCATTGCTACTCTCTTGAACAACGGTTATCGATGAGCCCACCCTCGGACATTTCTCTAAATCTCCTGTCATCTATCATATTTATGGAGTAATATGGTGAGTTTGGCCTTCCATGTTGCTAAATGGTTTCACCTTAGTATTGATTTGTGAGAGTAACACATTTTTGGCATACAAACAAACATGGCAGTTCTTGTAACCCCTCAAATTGCCACCTATAACTTCAACTTGATCAAGTTTGCACCACACCTCCCCCTTTTTTAGTATTGCAAATACTCATTTTTGGAGACTAAGCCATAGGATTTTCACCATAGACTCCAGGGATTTTTCCTCTTCCTTCTTTGAGATTGAAGCCATCTGATTTTGGCTTGCATATATCAGTTTCTTTGCCTTATTCTCAGCTGAAACCAGGGTTTTTTCCTTATGTGCATTGACAATGAATACTTTCCCATTCTTAGTTGATTAACACTGGCTCTTCTTTTTCACGAGTGTAGCATCTCTCGTCTACATATAGGGACTTCCAAACGCATAACATATGCTCAATGATGCAGCATCACATTCAATCTCATCAATGTACATGGCTGAAATACAAACATTGACTTTGCATTACCTAGTGACTTGCATATTTGCACCCTTATTCAACCAACCCTATAGATATGGTGAGGATGATTATATGTTACCAATCCAAGTCCATGCACCAATTCTTAACCTTAATATTTGTTTCTTTATCCGGTACTGCTGTCCTCTTTAATGACAAGCACACCGTTTTCTCATTCACATCAGAAATGGTCTTTAGCTCCTTGGATTAGTCTTGTTCCCCTTCTTTTTGCCATGTCACTTTGGCCACAATTTGGTATGCAAATTCCATCATTTCTCAGCTGAATGACCATCCAAATTAATAATGTGTACTATGCCTCTTTTCTTTAAGGCTCGTTTCTTTGATTTTATTGTTTTTTCTTTAAGTAAACTCCTCTTGATACTTTTGTTCATTTTGTTATTCATTTCTATCCAACTCGATGTAGAGAGCTTTCTTTCTTTCTTCATCAATGCTCCACACCCATGAGATGTAATTTCCTTCAAATATGATCCAGGGGGATCAAAGACCTCAAATAATTGTGGCACCATGGCATTGCTCCGTGTCATAATCCGACTGCACCAGTGGTTTCAGCATCATACTGCACAATCGCATGCATACCATGAGGTCCTAACTCCTCTATGTTACCACACAACTCCAACAGTGGTAAGCATTGTACCGCATAGCTCGCAGTATTGCTCATTGAAGATGATGGACTGATGATTAGTTATGAAGCGGTTGTAATGTTTTAACCAACACTTCATCTTCTTCCTTTTATATTAAGACATTCTTCTATCCTACATCCAACCTCTCGGATCTTATACGAGACTTTGCATAATATAACTTTGCATTATAGGACTACATATGGTATCAGATGTCTTCTTTATTTCTTCTTTGTTGCATAAGCACTCTGACATATCCTTTGGCCTCTACGATTCACAATATGCTTTTGCATATGACACATATAGATTCTCATTTGGAATGTTGTTCACCGGGTCTCCTCCTGAGCCCTAAATTAGTGGTATTAGAGCTTTTACTCACTTCATCATATCCCAATGGTATCGAAGTTTCATTCGAATTCTCTCTTTGTTTGTATTCCCACTCACACGAGCTATGAATACAAGAAGTGCTAATGTAATCTTAACGTTTCTTTATCCATAAAGAAGTGGTGGGATAACTAGTGCACTGTGCATGAAGATGATGACAACTTAGACTCTTCTGTTAACATACGAATGGTTTCTTTGAAGCACTCAAAAACACTTACTATCTAGTTGGAAACTATGATGGTCGGTACATTAAATTTGCTCGATTGTGTCAAGACTGTGATCAATCTTTTCAAGAATACATAGACATATTTCACTCTCTTGCCGCAAAAATTAATATACAAGAAAGAAAGCAAAATATCATCTTGAAGTATAGCTTGGGCTTGAGACCATACATTCAGTTTGACTTGGCCTTCCTATAGATATCTTTGGTAGAAGCCTACAAATTTGCTTGTAAATTCAAAGTAAAGGCCAAGCTAAAGTCTAAGCTAGTGAAATGCAAGTCTCAAGGCAAACCACAATCAAAGATATTAGAGCTTGGAATGAGGCAAAATCTTAAGGGAATGGCTCTTTGCGCCATCCTCAGAAGAAGGCGACATCATCAAATGATTAGAATAAAAAATTTAAGACTAGAAAGTGGTGTACAATCCATGGATCTAGCATGCACTCCACAGAGCTACGAAAACTCTACTTGCACAACTTGAAATAGTCAGTATCGCCACTGTGGTACTTGATAAAGGTAAACAAGTCATGGAATCTGAGCCCAATGCCATGGTTGGTACCACAAAGTTACAAGCATTGCCTTGGCATTAACTTTATTTCTCTGAGTATTTAAAATATCTTTAACTTGATTTAAATTCACCTATCCATGTCAGCTGACACATGGATTATTCCCAACCAATTAAGCCATGTCACCATGCTGTGTCATTGGTGGCCTTTTAACTTAGTCAAACTGCTTTGACCAAAATCCACTACCCCTGAAATGTGTCATGTTTACAGTCATTGGAATCTCAATGGTGATGCCACCCATGTCTCAAAGTGCTTCTATCTCTAAAGTTATCTTATATCTGGGTCGATTGAATTACCCTCTTATGGAACTATGCAACCCCCTTCCATCTTTCTTGGTGTTGGTATGGATCCTGTGATCCACACCATAGTTACCAGGGTCGGAAATCCGATTAAATTCGGAAGGGCAAAAAAATCCGAAAATTCGGAGTTCTCGAAAAAATTCGAAAAAATACAGAAAAATCCAGTTCGGAATATATATACTTATATTATTATAAATCTAGATTATTGTATACTTATATCATTATATATAGACAATTCATACAAAAAAGCATCCATCTACCATAATCATCATCATTATAATGATTCTTTCAAAAGATTGCAAGAAGTTGCTGGGTCCAAAAAGGTGCAAAAATGGATTTTATGAAAATAAGAAAAATATTGCCATCAATGCGTAGAGCTCGAGAAAATATACACTTTTAGAGAAGACGACACCTGAAACGGAGCCACAGAATGAAAGTTATGGCACATGCAAGTTTTTGCTGCTACATCTTCCCAGACCCTTTCCAAAAATGGCAAATTTTTTCTGTCCTTGTGAAAAAAATCTCAAAAAAAAAAATTTGCCAAAAAAGGAAATTTGGTTTTTTTCTGCAAAAAAATTGGCCGAACCAAACCGCATTTATTCGGTTTCTTCAAAAATTACGGTTCGGACCGGATTTCATACAAATCTAGCTGAACCTGGTAACTATGATCCACACACAAACTAGATTTAGATCACACGGGTACCTCTATGGTATAATATGGAATAATAAACTAAATTACACACACAGAAAAATTTGAACCATCATATGTATCATAAAGCAAAAAAAAAAAAAACTTGAACCATCATATGTATCATGAAATAGTTGGAACATGCATCTTTAAATGTCACATCACCATGAAATACCCGAATATAATATCTGAGAGTAAATAGGTCTATGAATATGTCTAAAATATAGAATATAGCATGTCATGTTGTTCTTTAAGTATGGAAAGTTATTATACTGATAAAGATTTGTTTCTGGAAAAAACTGCGAGTTTAATACTACCTAGTGTAATCAAATACGTAAGTCTTAAGGAGGAAAAATAATAATATTAAATACATAAATCATGAGGAAAAAAAAAATAGTTCATGGATGCTTCTTAGAGGTCTTTAAAATAGGTTCCATACTGTGGGAAACTACAGCAAGCATGCGTGCACTTAATTGCATAAACACAAATGCCAGGTTCACATTTGTGAGCAGCCTTGCGGTGCCAATTCAACGCTATTGCCATGTCAGTGGCGACACATGGACCATACCCAACCATTGAACACACTACCGTATTGCCAAAGACGTTTTTGATACATTGGGCCACGTCACCTTTATGCACAAACAGCAGCATGGACAGAGCCACCTCAGCACTTGTGCAACCCACTTGCCCATCATAATCTTGATCTCTTCCTATTGTACATCGATTGAGGACGCTGTTTTTCCAAATTAATTTGGTCAAACAAGCACCTATTTTGGCACTGATTTTTGAATGTGCACAATTATTTGAGGACTCACATTATTTCTATTTGTACACTATTTTATTTTTTATCATACTTTAATTTTCCTATGTCAAAATGAGCTCATGCACCCCCATTCCCAATGACATTTTTTTGACGAGCTCTAATTACTACTCCTAGAAATCCTATGTGGAAGACCTGTTGCAGAGGAAATGGTTACACTACATAACAATGGGCACAATAACTGAACCACGCAAGGATGAAACAAATTCCTGATTGTTCAATAGGGAAGATGAAGCATGTACACTCATTGGCATGTCTGTTTTTGAACTCTTGAAGTTCCATATTTAATATACTGATGCTCCACACAATGCATGGAAAAAGTGCAAAGAGATCTCTTGCAAGTAGAATCTCATCTGTGCACCTCATTACAGAACCAAATTGCTCTTGATCCTAGATACTAGATAGTATCAACATTGAAGATTACATCTCAAACTCAAGCAACTTAGATTAGAACATAGTGATTGTGGAATTATTAAGCAAAATGACCAAATCATCCTTGGCATGCTCTCCAAATTACAAGGACCCTTCTTTGTCGTTGTTTCTGCATTTTATTCCATTCATGAAGCTTTATGAACTACATATACTACACCTAATTTTGATACGTTTTGTGATCAATTTACAAAAGAGTAGGATTATCTCTTGCATATTGGTTTACTTGACTAAATAGGTTCCAAAAACAAAATGTTTGTTTTCTGAAGCAAATCGGTTTCCAAGCAAGATATGAAGCAAAGCAAAGGATCCAAAATGCCTAATGTAGGAAAACCAAGTCCCACTTCTTCCTCTTCCTCTTCTGATTAACCTAAAGATAAGAAAGTTCCATGCACTTGTACCTATTGCAGCAAAAGGACAGTTACTTCTTGTTGGAAGAAGATGCAAGCATTGGAAGCAGCTATGAAGAAGCACAACATCAAACTTGAACCCCTCCATCATCTATGCCCACCCTAGTAGATTTTTGCAATAAGCTTCTACTCCATCATCTAAATGGATGCTAGCCTCGAGGGGTTTCATTGTATCACCTAAAAGATCTTTTATTGGCGACCTTGCATGCTAGTGAATTGTAATATCCCCTTTTGGGATAGTAATTAAATTTTACTAAACTAATTGCAATGGAAGTAAACTTAGAAGAGAAACCCTAAACCCTTCTAGGTTCACCTCAACTAATCCAGTGTCGGCTTCAATACAACCCAAATGGGGTTGGAGTGAGCCAAGGTAAGGGTTTAGATGGGTTAATTAGTCGGAATGAACACTTCTTTAACCAAATAAATTGCAGCAGTAGTAAAATAAATTAAATTATGTTGAAAATGACTGCAAACTCCAAAAATTAATATCTTCTTCAATATTTACTCTTTTTGCATGAAATCAATTGGACAATGAAGAGGAAATCAAGAGCTTTCAATCAATTTATCAAACTGAATTTTTAACCTACTAAAACCCACTCAAATTTGCCTCAAATCTGCAAAACAAATCGCTAGGGTTAAAGAGAATATCTAATTGCTTCCAGCCTTATTTTTTGACTTCACAATGCTCATAATCACCACTTTCAGATCTGCAATAATTAATTGATGACAATAGATCGTAAACCCTTCCAAATAATGGTGAAAAAATCTCCGAACCAGTCGCTTTACTAAGAATAAATTTCAACAAGATTAACAACCCATAATAATGAGCAAGAATAGTTCAGATTTTAGCCTTGCCAAAAACCATTCAAAAACACCATAAATATCCTCCAAACAAATCGATTCATACCATGAAAACCAACAACAATATCTAGATTTTTATTGATCAAAAGATAGCTCAAAAACCCTCCAAACAAGCTCTCACACTCTCTCAACAATGGCGACTTCACATATGCAAATAAACTCCAACAAATCTTATCATTTCATAGCTCAAGAAGGAACACACTTCACAATGGGTGGTGTTAATGAACACCTTTTATTTTTTGATCACTAGTGGGCATTCATCCCTCTCCAAGCATGAAGATAAGTTATAATAACCGTCAACATGTGAAAAAGGGGTGCCCATCATCTCCTTTTATAGAATTTCCTTGCTCAATCTCCAAAGCTTTCTCCCTTTTTGGCGCCATCTCCTAAAGAAGAGAGTCTTTTAATTTAAAAATAGCCTGAAAGTCAACTCCATTGCAAATTTTAATTTCTTCAAATAATATTTAAAAATTAGAATGCATGGGAGAATTAAATATTAATAAATGATGCCCAAAGGAATCGACTTATGCCAAATAAAGTTGATTTGTTCAAATAAAAATAATTAATTAATTCCAAGGAACTCGACTTGCCTTTGTTTAATCCTTTTTTTTTTCTCCAAATAAAAAATCAATTTTCTCCTAACCAATTCGTCTTGCACGAATAAAATATTTTTTAATTTTTAATTTTAATCCACATGTGCAAATCGATTTTACCTCAATTTAAGTTCGACTCGCATTAATTAATTAATGCTTGAAAAAGGGGACATTATATGAATTTTCGTTGTTTTTTTAAACAAGTTTTCACTTGAGACACTATCGTTGACACTAGTTAGGCTTAAATGAGAACTCAAATCAAGTCTCCATCATTGGAGATTCTTCCATTCTTGACTATCATCTTCAATGTAATTATCACCATAAACCAAGCAGACTAATTTGATCTTGAACTAAAGTTTATAAGCCTAACTTGAGAGAATCTTCTACTTTTGGAAAACTCTCTCAACTTCTCATGTATTTTTCTACAGAAAGGTATTGATGCTTTATTGTGAAGTAAAGAGAGATGGATTGTGACCTATTGTGAGTTTTTCAAAGTCGTGTGAAATTCTTTGTTGGAACAATTTCGTATTAATTGGAAATATTCTAGTCTTGCTTGTGAGTAAGTTTTCTAGGTTATATTTGTCTGTGATTTTGTAATAGGTATTGAACCAAAACAGCAACACAGAAGGAATGGGGGCAATCCTCGCATCAAAACACAACTACTTGCATTGCCACATTTTGCATGATAGCAAAGCTGCATTATGGGAACATGCCTCAACAATTCAACTTCTCATGACTAACACAAAAACATTGAAGCTATACTATATAACAGTTAACTTATTATAACTTCTTAGAACATGCATAAACACCCTATTGTATATTTTGGTACATTCTTCTTGAACCTTTCATTTAGGATAAGCTCTTGGCATTCAAATATTATTTCACTAAAGGTCGGGAATAATGTTTAATTCCCAAGTCCGGGAATATTATTTCTAATATTCCATGTTCACACGAGGTGTCCCATTATATTCACGTGGGTCATGAGGGTACGTGTAGATTAGGATTTTATTTAATTTTTTTTTTTCTTTTGCCCTGCTATGATTAGTTCCATGTGTCCTCACCTTTATGTACATGTCATGAGTGTCATAACTATTACTGTGGTTTTTGATATTATATCATAGGAATAATCTGATTTTAGATTATCATCTTTCCTCTTGCAAACCCCTTGTAATGTGTCATTTCATCTCCCTATGTGAGATTCTATTGCATTCTTGTAAATAGGTAAATCATTCTTCATCTATGATATGTTGATGAGATTTAGGATTGTAGTTTAGTCATCTCTTCTTTCATGAGAGATTAGTGTATTGTGCAAATATTCTCAATAATAGAAGACAACTGTTAGTCTGATATATTTTTAGTGGATATTTGTTCATACTTGCTTCAAGACGTAGCCTTCAAATTCTGACAGTATCATATTCTTCTTGGATCTTTCAATCAATTCTGGCTCTTGATATTCAAACTTTAATGCAATCCCTCTTTTTCATGGTGCACTGATTAAGAGATTTCCAGTTTTTATAATTGTTTATCTTCTGGTTTTTCCAAGCATTCTGCACACAAATATAGCTGATACAATTATATAACACACACACTTTTGCACTCATAGATTGTCAATTCTTGTAGTAGTCCATGAATTGGCCTTTGCTTGTTCATTTATTATCATGGAATCATTGCCAGTAGATTTCGTTGGTGTTCTGACAATATACCAAGGAAATGACAAAGAACTGCTTAAATTAGTTAAGAAATAAATAAACAACTACCACAACTAAATTAAACAGGAAACTTGGCTCTCTGAAACAATTGCAACTAAAATATTGCAAAGAAGCTTGCCTCTTTGAAATAATTGCAAAGAAGCTGGAAAAAACAAAGAGTCTTCAATGAGTAGGGGAGACAATTCAAGCCACCAAGGGGTATCATTTCAATAGGCAGACCGCCATATAATGTTTTCAACAATATTCTTAGTGATGATATTCAACAGATGTGTTTGCATTGAGATCAAGAAACGCTACTTGGATCTTTAACATGAGAGAGCATGTTTATACTTCTAGAGTGACAAGATAAATTGGCTATAGTACATAATGATTATGGATGACCATGATAAATAGAATTATAATTAAAAGATGTGCAATGTGACTTACACGATACGGTGTTCAGTTTCCAATTTGTTTGGAAGTTTTGAGATGTTATAGCAGAAGGATTGATGTGGACAGGAATGGTTAATGACACTTCAAATTTAGGAGAGGTTTGAGACGTAGTAACACTGGGAGTCCAGAAAAGTTCATAGGTAGTGATTATTGCAAGGGCAGGTGTGTTCTCTATGGACATGTCAATGAAGATAATGGATTGTACCCAAGTTTGTCCTATTTTGTTTTATGTTTGCAATGTCATGAGTCATAACATTAAGTATCTGACTCTCCAATGTGATAGAAATCAACCAGAAGCACCTTGAGGCTTGGGTAACCCTGTGTAGGGTGGTATCAATGTGTCAAGATAACTTGTATTTGAAGGTTCGAGGAATTCATGAGAGTATAATGTGTGTAGACTTTGAAATGTTACAATTGAAAAATCATCAATATACATGAAATTTACAGTCGTATATATTATAATTATTAACACCCAAATTGAGTCTCAAAAATGAACTCAGAATATAGACCCTAGTAAGTTGGCATTCAAATATTATGCATCCTTCTGGTTTTGTCTAGCATGTTGTTTTCTGAGAGCTGAATGTTATTTATAAATTATAATTAACTCTAAACATATCAATTCAGAAGTGCAGTCTTCCTTATAAGCTTAAGCATGTTGGCATACACATGGGTCCATGGAGTAATTGATAAGTAAAGCAATTTTTTGCAGCTCTTCCAATTCTAATGGAGGATGTGCTGAAAAAGATGCATATACATATCACACAACTATGTTCCACGTGTTGTTCAAAGGGAAAATCGTGCGGTGCTGGTTTAAAGTGCCTGGAGCCTTCTAGCCTTGTATTTCCTTTTCAGGTCTGTAAAATTTCTTGTTTGAGATCTTGTTCGTATCTACTGGCATATTATTCATGTTGCTGTACAGCCTTTATCTGATTTAAGTACATTGTTTAAGTCTTACTAGAGTTTGATGATTTGTGGTGTCTTGAACAGGAGGAAGATGTGATGCATTGTCACTCATGTGGGTTGTTATATCACCAAGCCTGTTTTAGAAACCTTGGGAGTTGTTCATGCAGGTGTACTGATCATTCATGCAAAGAGCTTGCATTCAGAAGATAATGGGACGATCTCACATCATATCTGATGCTATTTCGTTAATAAGAAGATTCATTAAATAATTCTATCCACCCATACAAGACTGTAGTGTCCGAGTTTGGGGAAGTTTTCATTGTCCTAATATGAAGCCACTATCAAACTTCTCTTGGCATAAAATGTTATGGGTACAAACGTTTCTACCTGCAATTTCATGAGCTGAATGTGACTATCTTGTGTCATAAAATGTTATGGGTATGAACATTTCTACCCACCTTTTCATGAGCTGAATTTGACTATCCTGTATCAGTTACAATCCTGTACCATATGTAAGCATTTGGAAGATGGGAATCTATGGGTACATAAACCTTCCAGCTTGCTCTGATGTTTACACTATGAAATATCCAGAACTTTGTTGAAGGAATTTGAGAGAGGGGAATCTATGGGTATATAAACCTTCCAGCTTGCTCTGATATTTACACTGAAATATCCAGAACTCTGTTGAAGGTATTTGAGAGCCATTGCACATATATAACATTAACTAAGAGTTGAAACAAAAACAATTGATTGGCCTCAAATTTTGGAGCACAGAAGGGACACTCACCACTCATCAACAATGTTCTGAAACCTACTCGTGGGAAGGTCATTTAGAATGGTTTTTTATAATTTTAATTAAGTAATTTTTGCTCGTCCTTAATTGCCTGTATCAATGAAAGAAATGATTTCTTACTACAGACCAATGCAATGCTCAATTTGTATTTTTAATTTTGAGAACAAAGACTCGTATTAACATGATAGAATTGAGTTCTAATCGTAGACCAATGCAAAGCTCATTTAATCTACATTCATTTGCTATAGTTTGATTGCGTGGCTTTGGGGTGTGCTTCCATACCGCCCTGCTTTTTTGTGAATTATCTTCAGTTTACTTGTTAATATAATAGAAGATCCTATTCATTAAAAAAAGATGTGTACAATGTTTTGCCTTAATCTTTAGTGTTCCAAATTCCTGCAATAGATATGGGAATTATATTTCTAACTCTTGCTTCTCTATGTCAAAAATCACTTGAAGATAAGACAAATTTCTTGAATCGTCTTTTCATTATTTTAAACTATATGAGTAGTTGAGCTTCATTTTAAAGATTCGTTACTGATTCCTCAATTTCTTGAATTGTCTTTTCATTATTTTAAACTATATGAGTAGTTGAGCTTCATTTTAAAGATTCATTAGTGATTCCTCATATAGTTCTTTGGAGGTTGGAGGTTAAAGGTGCCCTAGTTAGAGATTAAGGTGTTTCCACAAGTGTAGACTGCAATTTTTTTTGGAAATAAAATATTAGTAGACTTTAATTCTTCCATGAATTATTTTTAGGTGACGACTTCAACCATGGTTGATGTCATCTGGTAGATTTTTTTTTTTTTTACAACTTAATCGACCATAGTTGATGTCATCGACTAAGTGAGAGAGTGAATTTAGGTTGTATTCTTTCATAAATTGACATTTTTTCATTTCTCAATTTCACATAGTCTACTTTGCATGTGACCACAAATATGACCTTAATGGTTAAGAGGTCTTAAGGTTCAATGGAGCTTATATTCAGAGGTTATCATTAGAGCATTGTGTTACTAAGAACAATAAGAATATGAGTTGCACGAGCATGGTCTACCTAAGTCTTTTAAGTCCCCAATTTAAGTCTACTTAGGTTTTTCTAATTATCCCTCTTGTGATCCACCCACAACAATATTTCACAAAGTGTTAGTAATTCAAGGGGTGGTTAATGTGCCAATAATGTCCATACCAAAGTAAGTATCCCTAACCTTAAACTTTTTTGGTCATATCACAAAAATTGCTACAATTCAAACTTAATGCTTAAGATATTGGGAATTGATGTAGCCAACAACATTGATAGGTGGAAGAGATATCACATGAGTGTGAAATATGTTGTTGAAATCAATAGAAAATACAAATATTCAACTATATTTAAAGAGTGCATAAGTGTTGTACCCGTAGTGATGAGACTTTGACTTGGCAAAAACTCGACGAGCCAATTTTTACTCAAACTTGGACGCGACAACAAAACTTGTTGAGATTTGACAAATCTAAAAAAAAAATTGAAAATAAAGAACTTCAGGATAAATTTTTTATTAAAATGCATTTTATATTGATCAATTTAAAATACACTAAAAACTAATCAATTACAACAACATACATAGAACTAAGTAAATAATGATTGAATGTTTGAAGTTCAATAGTGGAACTAAAAACGTGAAACTTAATATCAAATGGAAGTTACTTTTAGATTCGTAGGCCTTTGATGGGGTTGGCTAAATGACTAATAAGAATATTCACAACTTATTAAAGATTGATTCAATTGATATTTCATTTTTGAATCTTACAATATTATGATTTTAAGCTTTGTTTTCAAGGTAATTACTATTTTAACATATATATCTACAACACCTTTAAACGATTTTTTTGTCTTGGTGTAGAAATTCCTTAGATACAATTCTTGGATGAAGATATGAAAACTAATTATTGTCCTATCATTTTTAAGCTTTCTAGATTTTGCCATAGTTGATGCTATCCTCGGTGCTTTTTGCTCACCATTCTACATGATTTCAAGTGCATTCATCATATTTTCTTGGCTCTAATAAATGAAGAAACAACCAGGGTGCGTAGTGAGCTCTCTCTTGGCTCTTATTAATTATATCTCAAGAAGTTGGGTGATTTGTCTTTTTCATATTGAACTATAATGACCTATCTTATTTTGGTTATTTTTACTCAAATTTCTTAGTTTCTTCCTTTTCATCTGTGATGGAACTTTTCTCTTTCTTTAGTCTCTTTGGGGATGGTCCATCTATCTTCTTCTAATCTCTGGTGTCATCCTTGTAATCTTACTATCTTTTCCACCATCACATGTACCTTGAGATCCCACAAAGGAAATTTTTTCTAGTTAAGAAAACTAAACCTTTTGAACAATCTTATGCCTATGTGATCTTTCTTCAATCCTCGGTCTCTCTTGCCACAATAGTGATTGGGACTATATATAGAGAACACATTTCTAGGAGCAGACAAGTGGTAGGACCGTAGGAAGGCTTTGAGACTACTGCACATTGCGAATCATGTGTCATTTCAATTTTCATCATTAGATTATAAACAATTACCTCTTCTATATAGTGCTTTCAACATTGTACTTGAATAATTTCTTCGAGAATGTTGTACATATCCTAACTTACCAGTACTTTATAAACACTGAAAAAAGTTAATATATAGAGCCAAATCATTATAAAAGACACCATTAAGATCATTATAGGCCTTGGCTTATGATCCTTCAAACTTATACTATGTGAGTTTTGTTCATTATGTTTGCCATATGTAGTCATCTATTTTTTTTTGGAAAAAACAAAAATCTCGGTGAGCCCGGATGTGGGAATCGAGGTGGTGATAGATTCTAAGGACCCTACCGCAAAGGTGGTAGGGTAGAAAACTGAGCAATATGGGGATGAAATTTGACTTTGAGAGCAGCTCCACCACCAGTTGTTAGCGCCTTGCTAAGGAGGATTTGACGGAACCCAGTTCTTGGTACAATGGGCACTCCCTTAGCGATCAAGTAGCTCCCAAAGATACATAAACTCAAGTGCCATCTTCTTTCCATGTCGATAGATTTATAGGCACACAAAAGAGATAACAAGATTTTGTGATTGATCAAAAATTGCTGAGAAATAGCTTCATTATAAAAAAATGCAACATTTTTGGTTTTCCATAATTGAAAATGAATAATACCTTAAAAAATGCTACATAAAAGTAATATAAGCAAGCCAATGAGAGGGGTGCCACAAAAGACCACTTTCCATGAGATGGGATCAAGGGGGTAAGGCGTAAAGAGGGAATGAATCAGAGTCTAGGCATCACAAGCTCAAGGGAAAACCCAAAGGATGTGCTTAAAGGTCTCGGATCTGGCACTTGTAGTACACTTGGGAATGACAACACCAAATGTTTAAGCCTTTCACCTAAAGGGAGACCTTGATAAACAAGGCACCACAATAAGTGCATAATTTTGGGCTCAAGTTTGGAGTTAAAAACTTGATTAAGGCGAGAAATCCAAGATCAAGAGGAGGAATTCAAGCTCTAGTGGGAATTCAATGACAAAGAGCAGAGGATAAATAGCTTGTTGAATAGTGTTCAAAAGTGGTATCCGCGTTCCACTGCCAATCCTGCCATTGCTCCACATGAGGCTAAAGGCCACCTTTGTGCAACATAACATCTAGAAGGAGCTCCCAAAGCTTCAAAATGGAGGGAAATTCTGAATCAACAAGCTTATACTTAAACTTCTCAGGCCATGACAACAAATTGCTAGAAGATAAGACTCTGAATAGTAATAGTCCCGTTTTGAAACAAGGGAATGACCTTGATTCCAAGAATCCTAAATAATGAAATGCAATTTCCAATCATGATGGGAAATTGCCAAATGTTATGATTGCTGAAATGATAACTCAGATCTAAAACCATCACGCACCCAATGTAAATAAGGTTTGACAACCTAATACTTCTTCCATAAACTCTTCACCACAAAGGAACCTTCAATTTTAACGGGATCAAAAGGGATAAGGAGGGTATGAAGGCCAACGTTCTTCCAACAAGTTTTTCCATAGGGGGCACCATCTAAAATACAATGCTAAGATAATTTTCTATGCCTCATTCCCATCGATTGCTTTAACTATCTATTTGGCACAAAGAATAATGTTTAGTCTATAAACATTAATAATAATCATAACACCTTTTTCTTGATGGAGGCAATAGACATCCCAAACAACCTTATGAAATCCCCTTGTTTGTTTTGCATTAGCCCAAAGAAACTCCCAAAGAATCTTGGATAACTTGTTAGAAGACACTTGGAAGAAACCCAAAAAGAGGTTTAATACACATTAACAATGACAAGAATCATGGTGCAAACCTAGAATTTTTGGACCAATGAGAGGGGTCAAGACACCTAGAAGGTTATCTTCTTCTTCCCTTTATAGAGAACATATTGCCATAACTCAAAAGGTGTGATATCAAAAGCAAATGAAATACCAAAAAGTTTGAATTTTTCTCCTCATTGAAGCCATTTCCAAGGGTAGTTTTTAAGCCAATCTGGCATTGGGAACATTATTTTCATGTAACATACAGTCTTGGTTCATTGCAAATTATAATCAAACGCTTTGTAGAAAATATTGACATTGAATAACTTCCTTGGAATGCTTCATTTTTAGGAAGCATGAATGAATCATTTGTGAAGTGACCATTAAAGAGATGAATGGAGTGAACCAGAAGGAAAATACCCTAGATTATCCCTTGTGAATATCGATGGGAAAGCCAATATCCAAAAGCTTCCACAACCAAAACAAAGAGCACAAGAGCTAGTGGACAACCTTGACGGATAGAGCAAAAGAAGTCAAAGCTTTCGGACTTGTGACCAATAATAGTTAAACAAGTAGATGCATCAAAGAAGAGAGTTTGTAAAGCTCAAAGAAAACTTCACCAAATCCAAGAGCTCGAAGCATGGTGAAGATAAAAGGCCAATCGTTACAGTAAAAAAGTTTTTCAAAGTCCAATTTAAGGAAGATAGTTCATTGTCAAGATGTTTGGGCCCATTTCATGTCTTCCTAGACAACTATGATATTATCTAAATATAAGTTATTTTGATAAATCCCATCTACTTGGGTTTGAAAATAGCTGGAAGAATGTGGTGAATTCGCAAAGCTAAAACATTAGCAATGATATTATGAGAGATGTTAAGCAAGGTCATTGGTTGGCAACTGGAGATGAGTTCAGGATTACCCGTCTTAGGTATGAATTTGATATTTATTTTTTTGATATTTTTCCTAAAGATTGAACAGATGATGCCTCATTGTAAACTTGTAGTAGGCTAGTAACAATAAGGATCTATATGACTTTATAAAATTTACAAGGAAAACCATCAATACTTGGGTCTTCGTCATTAGCGATGCATTAAAAAGCCACATAGAGATCATATAATCTGAAAGAGAATCACATTATATACGAGTTGAATGTTAAAGCTTAAGAGGAACAACATATATAAATTTTTGAAGAGTATTTTTTGTTCCTTTGTTAAATCTTTAGTTTGAAAAACCAAGTTATAATGCTCAACATAAGCATTAAAGATCTTGAGAAAGTTGGTATACTAGATGCAATCGATTTGGATAACCTTTATCTTCTCTTTGGATTTCTTGGCATGAAGGGGTTTGAAAAATTCTCTTGGGGCATGATCTCCAACCTTAAGCCAATGTAAACAAGCACATATATAAGCTCTTTTAGTTTTGTGAACTTCACCAAGTTCAAGCTTATGCCTAAGTGCAAAAACCAAAGATTGTAATAAAGGATCTAAAGGATTTCATTCCAAACACTCCGAGATTCTTTGAAATTCACTGTGAATAACACAATTGACCCACTTTCAGACCCATACCACCTGCTTGCGAAAGTGGTGGAAGAAGGTGACAATGTAGTGGATGACATCATTCCACTACTCAATCGAAATGGTGGTATAAGGTGGAAGTGGTGTTAGGGTCCAAATCCTAAAAATGAGCTAGATGACTCCTTCATGTTATAAAAGTGATGTGTTAAGGTAGAATTGATTGCGTGACACTTTAAGCTGGGCACCTCCCCAAGTGAACTAGAAGGTGATCAAGTTATGATTGCAAAGAAAAAAATTCTTTCTTGATGGTGATTATTGACTCATCACAAGTTTGAAAAGAGAACATGTGTTGTTTAGTAAGCGTGACACTATCCAACCTTTTCAGAACTATGTCATCTCCACTTGGAAGATAGACCAAGTAAACTAAGGATGAAAGTAAATGTATGTCATTAGTGAAGGAGATCTGATAAGTCCCAACAATTTTTAAATTAAAACAATGTTTCATGTTCTTTAAAACATCCGTGCATTAGAAGGAGACCCTCTTTATCATTTGGATGCTCAATCATATTAAAGTCATCAAATATGAGCCAAAAAGCAAGAAATAAGTTGTTAGCTAACCATCTCCAAAATGTCATTATTTCTAGATGATCATTAGAAGCATAGATATTAACAATGATACATGAGTACCCATTAATGTTTAAAAGGACCCATAAGGCATGATGTGACAGATATTCCCTTGAGGAAACCATAAAGGGTGCAAATCGTGGAGATATGGAAATGTTGGCACTACCAGGGACATCATCCTACAAGGTATGCAAATGAGTGAAATTTGACTCTATGCACTTGAATGAAGTATAAAGAAGGAAACTTGTAAATTTAACATCCCACAAACAAACAAAATCCAAAATTCCATTTTTTCAGCAAGCAGAACACAAAGAATTATTGTGAGGACCTTATGAGAGCTCTAACATTCAGTGATATGAAATGCATGCAAGAATATCATCCCCGTTAAGTTCCCCTTTGTCCATCTTGAAAAATTAGAGACAAAATCTAAAGCGAAAAAATGGTTGGATAAAAGAAGACTCTAGTTTGGCTTAAGAAAATTGTCAATGGAAATGGGGTGGTTCTTAGCCCCATTATATCTCCTTGGTGACTGTTACCACCTCGTAGTGGGCTGCAAGTGGGATGATAAATTTACTAAGACATCGTTGAAATTCGAGCATTGAAAATCACTATCTGCTTGAAGTTGTCTAGGATCTGTAATGGTTTATAATGGAAATGAACAAAAGAAACAAAATTGGGTAGGATGGCAAGGTTTTTGGATTTATGCACATTAGACTAGGGTTTGTTATTTGTAGAAGCATTAACTACAGAGGAATTTTTATTCGTTACAAAATCCTTTTTGTTAGTCACCGTGGTCCAACCATCATCGATGGATGATTACTTTAAAGGGAAAGAGATCACCATCAAAGTACACTTTTTTATTGAATATGAAATTGTAGGGATTAGCTGCACAAAAATTATAGGCTTAGTTGTCAAGGACTAAGGGGTTTCCATTCCACCAAATTCACTTGTGTCACGACCCTGACCTTATCCCTTATTTATTGGTATCTTTTGGGATGGAAATCTTGGTGGATGACTAGGAAAAACCTTTTACACCATCATACACACCATTGGACCACAACTTATTTGATAACAAAATATACTTTGAATTATATGATAAATGAAATTTAATATTTTCTATTTGTAGAAATATAAAATGAAAATAATCCTTCCCTCTTAAAATAATCATTGTTGTAATTAACTGATGGATAAGATATTAATTAAAAAATATTTCTTGTTAGAGGGTGAATTAATTAAAAATATTACTCAATCGACCATAGTTGATGTCATCGACTAAGTGAGAGAGTGAATTTAGGTTGTATTCTTTTATAAATTGACATTTTTTCATTTCTCAAATGTCATCACATAGTCTACTTTGCATGTGACCACAAATATGACCTTAAAGGTTAAGAGGTCTTAAGGTTCAATGGAGCTTATATTCAGAGGTTATCATTAGAACATTGTGTTACTAAGAACAATAAGAATATGAGTTGCATGAGCATGGTATACCTAAGTCTTTTAAGTCCCCAATTTAACTCTACTCAGGTTTTCTAATTATCCCTCTTGTGATCCACCCACAACAATATTTCACAAAGTGTTAGTAAATCAACGGGTGGTTAATGTGCCAATACTGTCCATACCACAGTAAGTATACCAAACCTTAAACTTTTTGTTTCATATCACAAAAATTGCTACAATTCAAACTTAATGCTTGAGAATTGGTGTAGCCAACAACATTGATAGGTGGAAGAGATATCACATGAGTGTGAAATATATTGTTGAACTCAATAGAAAATACAAATATTCAACTATATTTAAAGAGTGCATAAGTGTTGTACCCGTAGTGACGAGACTTTGACTTGGCAAAAACTTGACAACAAAACTTGTTGAGATTTGACAAATCTAAAAAAAAAATTGAAAATAAAGAACTTCAGGATAAAAAATTTATTAAAATGCATTTTATATTGATCAATTTAAAATACACTAAAAACTAATCAATTACAACAACATACATAGAAATAAGTAAATAATGATTGAATGTTTGAAGTTGAATAGTGGAACTAAAAACGTGAAACTTAATATCAAATGGGAGTTACTTTTAGATTCGCAGGCCTTTGATGGGGTTGGCTAAATGACTAATAAGAATATTCACAACTTATTAAAGATTGATTCAATTGATATTTCATTTTTGAATCTTACAATATTATGATTTTAAGCTTTGTTTTCAAGGTAATTACTATTTTAACATATATATCTACAACACCTTTAAACGATTTTTTGTCTTGGTGTAGAAATTCCTTAGATACAATTCTTGGATGACGATATGAAAACTAATTATTGTCTTATCATTTTTAAGCTTTCTAGATTTTGCCATAGTTGATGCTAGTCTCAGTGCTTTTTGCTCACCATTCTATGTGATTTCAAGTGCATTCATCATATTTTCTTGGCTCTAATAAATGAAGAAACAACCAGGGTGCATAGTGAGCTCTTTCTTGGCTCTTATTAATTATATCTCAAGAAGTTGGGTGATTTGTCTTTTTCATATTGAACTATAATGACCTATCTTATTTTGGTTATTTTTACTCAAATTCCTTAGTTTCTTCCTTTTCATCTATGATGGATCTTTTCTCTTTCTTTAGTCTCTTTGGGGATGGCCCATCTATCTTCTTCTAATCTTTGGTGTTATCCTTGTAATCTTATTATCTTTTCCACCATCACATGTACCTTGAGATCCCATAAAGTAAACTTCTTCTAGCTAAGAAAACTGAACCTTTTGAACAATCTTATGCCTATGTGATCTTTCTTCAATCCTCGGTCTCTCTTGCCACAATAGTGATTGAGACTATATATAGAGAACACATTTCTAGGAGCAGACAAGTGGTAGGACCGTAGGAAGGCTTTGAGATTACTGCACACTGTGAATCATGTGTCATTTCAATTTTCATCATTAGATTATAAACAATTACCTCTTCTATATAGTGCTTTCAACATTGTACTTGAATAATTTCTTCGAGAATGTTGTCCATATCCTATCTTACCAGTGCTTTATAAACACTGAAAAAAGTTAATATATAGAGCCAACTCATTATAAAAGACATCATTAAGATCATTATAGGCCTTGGCTTATGATCCTTCAAACTTACACTATGCGAGTTTTGTTCATTATGTTTGCCATATGTAGTCATCTATTTTTTTTGCATTTGTTTTTGGAAAAAACAAAAATCTCGGTGAGCCTAGATGTGGGAATCGTGAGTTTGGTATTTGCTAGACCCATGAGTTTGATGGGACTCACTAGACCTATCTACAGAACGTCGAGTTTGCCAAATTTTTGCATAAAACTCGCCTTGGTGGACTTCAACCTGGATCCACAAGTCTTTGCAAAGATTTGTCGACTCTCATAACATTGGTTATACCATAACTAAAATTACAAATAATAATCATTCATAGTTATAAAGATTTATAGAAGTGAACACTATTTAAAGCAATAACATTGTTAACCTTTATATTATTTTATAAAACTATTATTATTCACTTTTCACCTCAACAAGGTACACTTTTTAATTGGAAAACATCATTATATTAATAAAAAATCAATAAAGATGGTTATGAGAAAAAGGTCTCTAAAAAGAGTCACGACCTGGTATCCATGCCATAAGAAAACACGACTCAACACAAGTCAGAATGCCATGAGAGCAACCAAAAGACTAAGATTACAAAAAGACAAGGCCTAGAGTTGAGCACAAGTAACAACATTTTGGGGAGGTGACAGATCATCCTTAGGAGGGAAAGCCCCCAAACTAGTATAGGATCATCAATTAGAGGATCTGGGGTGGCCATCCATACAAGGTCTGTGAATCTTGCATAGTCAAGGACACCATAATTCACTAGCCAAGTGATGGAGAGCCTATGACAGTAACAACTTGCACCAGAGAGGGCTAATGAGACAAATCAATAACAAACGACCCAACAACATGTTCCCTCGAGGTGGTGATAGATTCCAAGGACCCTACCGCAAAGGTGATAGGGTAGAAAACTGAGCAATATGGGGATGAAATTTGACTTTGAGAGCAGCTCCATCGCCAGTTGTTAGCGCCTTGCTAAGGAGGATTTGACGGAACCCAGTTCTTGGTACAATGGGCACTCCCTTAGCGATCAAGTAGCTCCCAAAGATACATAAAATCAAGTGTCATATTCTTTCCATGTCGATAGATTTATAGGCACACAAAAGAGATAACAAGATTTTGTGATTGATCGAAAATTGCTGAGAAATATCTTCATTATAAAAAATGCAACATTTTTGGTTTTCCATAATTGAAAATGAATAATACCTTAAAAAATGCTACATAAAAGTAATATAAGCAAGCCAATGAGAGGGGTGCCACAAAAGGCCACTTTCCATGAGAGTGGATCAATTGGGTAAGGCGTAAAGAGGGAATGAATCAGAGTCTAGGCATCACAAGCTCAAGGGAAAAACCAAAGGATGTGCTTAAAGGTCTCGGATCTGGCCCCTGTAGGACACTTGGGAATGACAACACCAAGATGTTTAAGCCTTTCGCCTAAAGGGAGACCTTGATAAACAAGGCACCACAATAAGTGCATAATTTTGGGCTCAAGTTTGGAGTTATAAACTTGATTAAGGTGAGAAATCCAAGATCGAGAGGAGGAATTCAAGCTATAGTGGGAATTCAATAACAAAGAGTAGAGGAGAAATTACTCATAATCTAGTAGTGTAAGCTCGTTGAATAGTGGTCAAAAGTGGTATCCGCATTCCACTGCCAATCCAGCCACTGCTCCACATGACGCTAAAGGCCACCTTTGTGCAACATAACATCTAGAAGGAGCTCCCAAAGCTTTAAAATGGAGGGAAATTCTGAATCAACAAGCTTATACTTAAACTTCTCAGACCACGACAATAAATTCCTAGAAGACAAGACTCTAAATAGTAATAGTCCCCTTTTGAAATAAGGGAACGACCTTGATTCCAAGAGTCCTAACTAATGGAATGTAATTTCCAATCATGATGGGAAACTACCAAATGTTATGATTGTTGAAATGATAACTCAGATCTAAAACCATCACGAACTGAATGTAAATAAGGTTTGACAACCTAATACTTCTTCCATAAACTCTTCACCACAAAGGAACCTTCAATTTTAACGGGCACAAAAGGGATAAGGAGGGTATGAAGGCCAACGTTATTCCAACAAGTTTTTCCATAGGGGCACCATCTAAAATAAAATGCTAAGAGAATTTTCTATGCCTCATTCCCATCGATTGCTTTAACTATCTATTTGGCACAAAGAATAATGTTTAGTCTATAAACATTAATAATAACCATAACACTTTTTTCTTGATGGAGGCAATAGACATCCCAAACAACCTTATGAAATCCCCTCATTTGTTTTGCATTATCCCAAAGAAACTCCCAAAGAATCTTGGATAACTTGTTAGAAGACGCTTGGAACAAACCCAAAAAGAGGTTTAATACACAATAGCAATGACAAGAATCATGGTGCAAACCTAGAATTTTTGGACCAATGAGAGGGGTCAAGACACCTAGAAGGTTATCTTCTTCTTCCCTTTATCAAGAACATATTGCCATAACTCAAAAGGTGTGATATCAAAAGCAAATGAAATACCAATTTTTTTTTAATTTTTCTCCTCATTGAAGCCATTTCCAAGGGTAGTTTTTAAGCCAATCTGGCATTGGGAACATTCTTTTCATGTAACATACAGTCTTGGTTCATTGCAAATTATAATCAAAAGCTTTGTAGAAAATATTGACATTGAATAACTTCCTTGGAATGATTCATTTTCAGGAAGCATGAATGAATCATTTGTGAAGTGACCATTAATGAGCTGAATGGAGTGAACGAGAAGGGAAATACCCTAGATTATCCCTTGTGAATATCGATGGGAAAGCCAATATCCAAAAGCTTCCACAACCAAAACAAAGAACACAAGAGCTAGTGGACAACCTTTCCGGATAGAGAAAAAGAAGCCAAAGCTTTTAGACTTGTGACTAATAATAGTTAAACAAGTAGATGCATCGAAGAAGAGAGTTTTTAAAGCTTAAAGAAAACTTCACCAAATCCAAGAGCTCGAAGCATGGTGAAGTTAAAAGGCCAATCGTTACAGTCAATTGTTTTTTCAAAGTCCAATTTAAGGAAGATAGTTCATTGTGAAGATGCTTGGGCCCATTTCATGTCTTCCTAGACAACTATGATACTATATAAATATAACTTAATTTGATAAAGCCAATCTACTTGGGTTTGAAAATAGCTGGAAGAATGTGGTGAATGCGCAAAGCTAAAACATTAGCAATGATATTATGAGAGATGTTAAGCAAGGTCATTGGTTGGCAAGTGGAGATGAGTTCAGGATCACCCATCTTAGGTATGAATTTGATATTTATTTTTTTGATATTTTTCCTAAATATTGAAGAGATGATGCCTCATTGTAAACTTGTAGTAGGCTAGTAACAATAAAGATCTAGACGACTTTATAATATTTACAAGGAAAACCATCGATACTCGGGCCTTTGTCATTAGCGATGTATTACAAAGCCACATAGATATCATATAATGTGAAAGAGATTCACATAATGTACGAGTTGGATGTTAAAGATTAAGAGGAACAACATATATTAATTTTTGAAGAGTTTTTTTTGTTCCATTGTTAAATCTTTAGTCTAAAAAACCAACTTATAATGCTCAACATAAGCATTAAAGATCTCTAGAAATTTGGTATACTAGATGCAATCGATTTGGATAACCTTTATCTTCTCTTTGGATTTCTTGGCATGAAGGGGTTTGGAAAATTCTCTTGGGGCATGATCTCCAACCTTAAGCCAATGTAAACAAACTCATATATAAGCTCTTTTAGTTTTGTGAACTTCACCAAGTTCAAGCTTATGCCTAAGTCCAAAAACCAAAGATTGCAATAAAGGATCTAAATGATTTCATTCCAAACACTCCGAGATTCTTTGAAATTCATTGTGAATAACACAATTGACCCATTTTTAGACCCATACCATTTGCTTGCCAAAGTGGTGGAAGAAGGTGACAATGTAGTGGATCATTATTCCATTACTCAATCGAACTGGCGGTATAGGGTGGAAGTGGTGTTAGGGTCCAAATCCTAACAATGAGCTAGATGGCCCCTTCATGTTATAAAAGTGATGTGTTAAGGTAGAATTGATTGCATGACACTTTAAGCTAGGCACCTCCCCAAGTGAACTAGAAGGTGATCAAGTTATGATTGCAAAGAAAAAATTCTTTCTAGATGGTGATTATTGACTCATCAGAGGTTTGAAAAGAGAACATGTGTTGTTTAGTAAGCGTGACACTATCCAATCTTTTCAGAACTATGTCATCTCCACTTGGAAGATCGACCAAATAAACTAAGGATGAGAGTAAATGTATGTCATTAGTGAAGGAGATCTGATAAGTCCCAACCATTTTTAAATTAAAACAATGCTTCATGTTCTTTAAAACATCTGTGCATTAGAAGGGGACCCTCTTTATCATTTGGATGCTCAATCATATTAAAGTCGTCAAATATGAGCCAAAAAGCAAGAAATAAGTTGTTAGCTAACCATCTCCAAAATGTCATTATTTCTAGATGATCATTAGAAGCATAGATATTAACAATGATACATGAGTACCCATTAATGTTTAAAAGGACCCATAAGGCATGATGTGACAGATATTCCCTTGAGGAAACCATAAAGGGTGCAAATCGTGGAGATATGGAAATGTTGGCACTACCAGGGACATCATCCTACAAGGTATGCAAATGAGTGAAATTTGACTCTATGCACTTGAATGAAGTATAAAGAAGGAACCCTGTAATTTTAACATCCCACAAACAAACAAAATCCAAAATTCCAATTTTTCAGCAAGCAGAGCACAAAGAATTATTGTGAGGACCTTATGAGAGCTCTAACATTCAGTGATATGAAATTCATGCAAGAATCTCATCCCTGTTAAGTTACCCTTTGTCCATATTGAAAAATTAGAGACAAAATTTGAAGTGAAAAAATGGTTGGATAAAAGAAGACTCTAGTTTGGCTTAAGAAAATTGTCAATGGAAATGGGGTGGTGCTTAGCTCCATTATATCTCCTTGGTGACTGTTACCACCTCGTAGTGGGCTGCAAGTGGGATGATAAATTTGCTAAGACATCGTTGAAATTCGAGCATTGAAAATCACTATCTGCTTGAAGTTGTCTAGGATCTGTAATGGTTTATAATGGAAATGAACAAAAGAAACAAAAATGGGCAGGATGGCTAGGTTTTTGAATTTATGCACATTAGACTAGGGTTTGTTATTTGTAGAAGCATTAACTACAGAGGAATCTTTATTCCTTACAAAATCCTTTTTGTTAGTCATCGTGGTCCAACCATCATCGATGGATGATTACTTTAAAGGGAAAGAGATCACCATCAAAGTACACTTTTTTATTGAATATGAAATTGTAGGGATTAGCTGCACAAAATTTATAGGCTTAGTTGTCAAGGACTAAGGGGTTTCCATTTCACCAAAGTCACTTGTGTCATGACCCTGACCTCATCACTTATTTATTGGTATCTTTTTGGATGGAAATCTTGGTGGATGACTAGGCAAAACCTTTTACACCATCATACACACCATTGGACCACAACTTATTCGATAACAAAATATACTTTGAATTATATGATAAATGAAATTTAATATTTTCTATTTGTGGAAATATAAAATGAAAATAATCCTTCCCTCTAAAAATAATGATTGTTGTAATTAACTGATGGAAAAGATATTAATTAAAAAAATATTTCTAGTTAGAGGGTAATCGAAATATATACTACATAATGCCAATACTATAAAAAAGCTATAATGTTAAGCTTATGTTAATTACCCAACTATCATAACCCCCAAGGTTGGATCACTTGGCCTTGGACACAAATTTAGGTGGCCCAAATCGTGGGTTCAAATCCCATGATCAATATGCATTGAGTTATAGATGCATGCTTCTCCAAATAAAGTTGATCAGTGGCGCTTGCCTTGAGTTAAAGTCTCGCTCTTCGAAGCTTCAAGTTCCTTGGTATTCTTTGATCCCTATGGATTACCTAAAAATAAACTAAAAAATACCCAACTATCATTTTTCACAAATAAATTGATCTTTTAACATTATTAAATTTCTATTGAAGTACCCAACTATCAACAAAATTTGATCTTTTAGACTTTCTCCTTGAGTTAAAGTCTCGCTCTTTAAAGCTTCAAGTTGCTAAGTATTTTTCGATCCCTATGGATTACCTAAAAATAAACTAAAAAATACCCAACCATCATTTTTCACATATAAATTGATTTTTTAACACTATTAAATTTCTATTGAAGTACCCAACCATCAAAAAAATTTGATCTTTTATATCCATGGTCTTCAATGGTTATTATGGCCTTTTTGTGTTCAACAATGTTTGTAATAGTTTAGAGTGCAAAATAGTGTAGAAAATGTTATGTTAAAAAATACAAATATATAATCTAACTATTAAAAGTTTAGAGGAAAAGGTGGAAAGTAGTTTTTACATTAAAAATGCACTAGACCTAATCATAACAAATTACCATAGAATGTTGTATGTAGTTAAGTAAAGAGTATTTTAAGAAAATAAAAAATATAAATAACTGATAAAACGAGGTTTTAGAAGAACATATGGCTTATCACATTTCTAGATATATTCATCAAGAATAAACAATGCAATGTAGGTCCAAACACCAAGGTGAAGCAATCCACAAAAAAAGAGTGAAAACATAACAACCAACCTAGAATCGTAATCTTTATAGGGGCCATGGCCTTATGCTAGAACCATAGTATGTTTCATGTAGCTATCAATGAATGTAAGATCTGAGTTGATCAATGACCATGTTTGTCTTCTTTTGATCCCTAATAACCTCACTTGATTGTTTTAAATTCACCAAGGATCTCTATGAAATTGTTGTCCTTCTTGGGAACCCTAATGTGACTGCAACACCTTGGACAATGGTAAAAGTTGGAGGATATTATCGGGGAATCGTGTTATCATTCTACTATTATCAAGTCCCTAAAATTTTGTATAATTTTGAGAACATCTAACCAATTATAATAAAATTAAACATGCAAAATTAATGCAAGTGTCCATCTCTTATCAATTTTAATGCTTGAATCAATGCAAGTAGTAAATATCAAATTCTCTTTTTTAAATGTTTCAATTTTTATTTTGGCATGAGGATACTATTGAAATAAGTGAGTTCCTTGCTTTTTCAAATGCTTTATTATCTATATATGATTATTTTCCTAATACACTAATGCACTTATATAATTATAGGGTTATTGAATTCAAACTAGAACACTATTGACACACATGATAACACACAAGGGGAAGGGAAGACTGAAAATAAGGTTCTTGAAAGACCAAAAAATAAGGGTCAAATTTCCCATACAGATCAAGTAGGCTAAAAACACAACAAACAAGGGAAATAGAGAAATCGGTGGAAGAGAGAGAGAAAACATTGGAGAAAAGAGGGAATCAAATAGGTAGACGAAATAGAAAATGTGAGAATAAGAAAAATACAAGAGAATAATAGAGGGGAACATGTTAAAATACAAATAAAACAAGGAACATGCACCAATAAGAGCCTAATATGGACCAATACTTGATTAACACACAAATATACTAGAAAATTGCACAATCATAACAATAACTAGACCCTAACCAAAATTAGGGGTATACATAATACCCCACTTTGATGTGTGTATATATGTATGTATGTTTATCAATGTAAAACCATCAAGTGGTGAGAGGATCAACATCTGCGTAGTGTTTCACAAATTGGCAGTTCTACACAACTTTTGTGAAGTGCACATAATCACTCTAAATTTTCAGAGGTTGACGATACTATGGTGTTCATTTTTCTTCATAAGCAATTATCGTTGATTTTTATAGAGAGGAAAAGATACTTGTAGGAGTGTGCAAGTCTACACATAGAATGATAGGCTTAAATGACACATTATGCAAAAAAAATACACCAAATACATAATTGAAGGCATGTTATGAATATATTGATTTATACTAATAAAGGGCTTTCTTAATAAAATTTGAGTCGAGTTAAATGTTGAGATTTGAAAGTTATCGATTTCTATAAAAATATTAAATCAGTAATTAGGGAATTGAAATGGAATGAAGTCACTAGTATATGATGAAAAATTATGAAAGAGAAAGCTCAAGTGTTGAACAAGAGGTGTGCATACTGATGTTAAGATCCTTAGGAAAAATATGGAGTTGATAGTATGCATGTGACAAGTTCGAAAATGAAAAATAGGTTCAAGAACAAATTTTATTACGGTAGACTCTACTGGATCCGAATCCCTATGGGGGTTATGAATCCATCTAGAAGTGGGTGTGTCGAGCTCAACTTTCTACTACATGTTTACCTCGATATATACTTCTATTCTATGGCACTAGAATGTTGCAATGAATGCAATGTAGTTGAATTGTCTTTTCCTTTGGAGAACCATACCTTAACTCACCTTAAAGATGAGAAATCTTAAAATTGGGTTAGTAGTTTGAGTCAGACATACCTCAACATACTAATGGCTAACCATTGCCTACATAACACTACTTTGAAGATGCCTCATAATCATGTAATTCCATAAGCCTATGATGATATGCAAATAGAAAAATAGAAATAAATGCACTTAGATTGTAACTCTCAATTTGTCTTTGGCACTTAAAAACATGAATTTTTGGCCTCTGTATGCTTCAAATTTTTGCTTTTGGCTGATTTAGGAATTCTATTGGAAGATATGGCTCTTTGTGTATAATGTCTCCAAGTAGTAAGGCTATGTCAAAATGATTCTTATTTTGAATGACGTAAGGTATTTATGCTTATATATCCAACCTTTCATTAGTTTCCCACTCAACCAACCCTAAAATCATGCTATGAGTGACCTAAAAAAGTTACACATTCAAAATTGTGACTGTTAGGCAGACGAAGGAAAATTTCATGACACATGGATAAGTTCAAGATTAGACATGTCTAGGGTCCACAAATCTGTTCAACATTAATGAAACTCATATTTGATAGATGTGTGATGTCTATCTAGGATGTAGGTCAGTTCTTGTATGGTCTGTAGTGGTTTTTGTGATGTAATATTGAATAATATGGTCAACCTAATAGATTAGAGAGTGCTCGGGATAAGGAAATATGTGAATACATATTATGTATTTATAAACCAAATGTCACTAAAGGTATCAAACAAGTAATGTCAAGTCCCCAATACCAAATTTAGGGTACTACATATTTACCCACTTTTAATCTAGTATTGAAAAATGCAATATTAAAAGGAAAAGAATATACAAACCTCAACAATCTCAATCATAACTCAATTATGATTGAAAAATCATGATTTTCACTTCATGTATGAATGTCTGTAAACACAAAGTGAAAGCAATTAAAGCTCGATAGAGATATTTAAATTTTGAAATTAATTTTTTTGAAATGACCATAATTGAATATCTTAAAAATTTTGAAAATTTGATTTTGTCATACTTGAAATTTGAATTTTTTTCATTATTGAATTTTGAAAAAGTTGAAGTTTGAAAGAACATAGAAACAATTACACCTGATTGGTAGATTGAATCATGCTACAACAACTTGGAATTAATTTGGAGAGTGTCATGGGGTATATATGCCCCACTTGGAGTAACTATTAAACCTCTTGGAAATCTTGGTCTTGTTATTAAGATGTGACCTTTATCAAGAATGAGGCAACACAAGATGCTCATGGAGAAGAGTGACCTATTCAAGTACTAAGTTAATACTTAAGAAAAATAATAACATAGTCAAATATGAGATCATGTCAATAGTGTTGAGGGTGACTTAGTCAAGTATGGTGTCACACCCAAAATAAATAACATCATGGAGCTTCTTAGAACTATTCAGAGGCTACTCGAGCATAATACCTTAAAGGATACATTGGTTAAATACCAACCTACAAAATATATATGTTAGTAATGAACTATGATGAGGCTATTAAGGTCAAGGTGTCTCACTACAGACAAAGAAATCCCAAAATATAAATATCATTGATCCACTTGAAAATATTGAAAAAATACTTGAAAATCTTGGAAAATATTGAAAAAGGACTAGGAACTATTATAAATGGCTAGGTTAAATCTTGAAAGGAACTCAAATGTCAAGAATATTTTTCTAAAACTTGATAGGTATGGATAAGATTAGTATTAGTAATATCAAAATTCGTATAGATTTACATAAGATTGGTAATAGTCATATAAAATTTCACTAATTTTAACTATCTAAGAGGAATTTATCTGAAATATATACGAATCTCTAAAATAATACCATTGTATACCCCATTTTTAAGGTACACAAGGGAAAATATGCTTGTGTATCATTCATCTCAAAAGAAAGTTAAACACATGCATATAAAGATAAGGCCATATAAAACATGTATACAAGACAATTGAATTTTTCATAATTGAAAGACGTGATCTATAAATAAACAATAAGAATGTGGAATCCAATGAATAATCATAAGTTAAAATAATAAAGAAATTGAAGCAAGCAATTAAAAAAGTGCAACATTTTTGCACATTGAACATATAGGAAAAGCACAATAATGATCATGGTAGTGTCACTATAATCTGTTGGTAAATGATTTTGTAGAGGGGAAAAATGATGGATTTTAACAAAAATGTTAATGAGATGGAATCTCTCCTCTATTGTAATGGGGAGGTGCCCTTTGTTGTTAAGCTAAAATACATGAAAGAAATATTTATACTAATTTATCTTAAGGGGTTTATGATTTCATCCCAAGATTGTTTTTTTATGAAAGGTGATTTAATAAAAATTGAATCAAATCTTATTTTTAGAGTAAACACTATAATAAATGATAAACAAGTGCTAATAAATAGTAAGACGCAAAAAAAACATGTGTAATATGAAACCCTAAGAAAGAAGGAGAGATAGAGGGACTTCGTTGATTTGCAAGTGAGCAGAAAGTGATATGGGCAAATGAAATGGTGAAACAAATTGAGGATAATGTCATTAATTCCAACTAGAGGTTCTAGCCTCTGAAATTGCACAGGGAAAAAGCACTTGGGAGAGGACAAGAGAGCCTGGTGCTAATGTGTGGATCTGGGCATTGGTGTCCAGGTAGATGCTGCAGATCTAGATCTTTCAGGGCTAGATGATGTTCATTGTCCTTTTCTGTCCGTCACTATGGATTTGATTTCTGATATAGGAATGTATGTGTAACGTACAAGAAACAAGTTCACCTGTACATACCCACAAACCACATCAAACCTAAAAAGGAAAATGTATAATGGGGAGTCAGGATGGCCCCAACGGTTACCCGAAGAGTGGACTTACAACCGAGCACTACACTACATCTCAAACTCCATGTAGTTCTTGTGTGTGTGTAGAAATGGTGCCCTAGGATGCCCTTGTGCAAGTTGGACAATGATAGCGGGATATATCTATAATGTAGCATATGTATAGATTGTGTCGATAGAATAGAATAAACTTCCCCTCCTATGTTGTGTATGTAGATGTGATGCAACCATTGTCCCTTGTGTGAGTGCTAGATGGATGCCTTTGATGCTCTTGTTCCTTTTAATGCAAGCTTAGGTGGTAGTATGTAATGCTTAGTGCTTGGTCCTTTATTTTGAAAGCATAATTATGTATTTATATGATTCCTTTATTTGAATTTTGTAATTGAAAACTGAAAGGCCGACCCAAAGTAGTAAAAGGTAATCAAGAAGTGAAAGGGGTCCAAAAGGATAAGAAAGAGGTAAAGAGGGACAAAAGTTCCTAGGAGGATAGGGGCACTTGGTGCTAGTGTCCTAACTAGGTGCTAGTGTTTGAGGCCATAGAAAGATTAAAAAAGTCAAATTTCGACAAGAGTGCAAGATATATAAAGCCAATAAAAGTGCAGAAGACAAAAAAAGGCTAAAGGGAGTTGCCAATTACTAGTTTTCTTGCTTAGGAATCATGTAAATTCTAACACGCTTTTAGGACCTAGAAATGTACCCAAGTGCATAGATTTTGTGACTAAATTTTCCCCTACTTTATGTTGTTGAGTGAATACTCGATAGCATAAAGTAGATCAGAAGATGTGTACCTTATGATCCTATAGAGAGTGCGGCAAATAACATGTCGAATGGACAAGTAAAGCGTGAAGATGATCATAATGTGAAGTGTGGAGACTAGGAAAAAGGGAAGTTGACCCTAGGGGTGAAGCATATGCATAGCTTGTATCTATTGTTATGTTTGTATTTGATGGTGTAGGCTGCTTATTGTTGCATATTAAGGACGGACCTGCAAAAGAAGAGATAAAAAGTAGTCAAAGTTTGTATATGAAAAATCAAAGTAACATGTGTATAAGTAAAAGTGTGAAAGTATGTAAAAGGAAAGTGTGCACCTGATGTATAAGAGTGTAAGCGATAGAGAATTTGTCCTGATTTGCTGAATTATGTTGCTGATGGTGAGTTTTTTGGGTGATCTCATGCCAAGAGTGAGTTTTTGGGGCCATCTCATGCCAAGAGAGAGTGTTTTGGAGATCTCAAGCCAAGAGTGCATTTTTTGGGCAATATCACACCAATAACCAGTTTTTTGGTTGATCTCATGCCAAAGGTGAGTTTTTTTTGGGTGATCTCATGCCAAGACAGAAGAGTGTTGGGGAGAGAGGTCTATATTTTATCTCCTTCCATGACTGCTTCTTGAATGATCACCACTATGCAGATGGTACATCCTGATTGTTTCATGTTGTTATGTATTTATTCCATATTGTAACTGATTGTAAGAGATAGAATGCATTCTGTAATTGGAGGAAAGTGCCTGCTACTAGAGAACTATGCTATAAACTGTGTTAAACTGAGAAAAATGAATATTTTTTCCACCAGGACAGTTAGTCCCTAGGGGAGGACAGGAGCACCCAGGTGCTAGTGTTTGGGTCTGGGAACTAGTGTATGTACTATGTGTGAAGTCCAAGTCATATTCTAGACTGTTTGTGACTGTATGCATGTGTTGTTTTATGTACTGTCTTGATCTGAACTATAGCTTTGAGCTGGTGTAGAGGTGATTTGTTCACCCAATGTATGCCCCCTCTTTTTTGGGGTACATGCAACGTCTATAGGAGAATGCAGTCCAAATGAGAGGAACTGATGCAAATTTGAAATGGATACTTGCAGGGGGTAGGGGATGTGCATGGTAGAAACTAAGGCACATGCAAACAAAGTAGGCTAGTAAAAGTGTTAGTAGTAAAAGATAGCATGTAATAGAAAATAATGTAACAATCAAGTGTTCAAACAATATGGATACGCGAAAAGTGGGTTTCAAACATGGGACATTGCTCACAATGTCACAAGACAATCAAGGCTGAAGTAACCAAAAGCATACAATGATCACACAAGACATAGGGCATAGCCCACAAAATAATAACAAACAATGGCAAACAAAATGTATCAGATAACTATGGTTGTATATAGACCTGCAAGGAAAATCCTACACATGAAGCACCTATTAGCATGTTAGAAAGATAAATAGTATGTTAAAGTGTATGTATATATCAGTGAAAAAGTAAAGTGATAGGAATGAAAAGTAGTAAAGAATGTAATAATAGAACCTGTAATATGTGTTGTATGAGAGTATTAAATGTAGATGCCCCCAAGAGCCTCAATGGGACTGGAAAGGAATACAGTGTCGATAACATCATGCATCATGTAAGGAGTTGTAAGAGATCTACATTCACTTCCAGAGACCAAGTGAATGCATATGTGTATATATACAAATATATTAACATACTAAGAATTTGGCTAGTATAGTAAACAAAGTGCAACATGTAAGTAATATAAGAAAACAAGAGTAAATGCAACCAAGATATATAAATATTGTGAGTGGTAATGTATGCAAGATGTGAAGATGGAAGGAGTCGTGTTGCCCCCCAACAGATGTGTATGAAATGAGGTTCATTTATAAATACCCCCTCAACGGTCAAGAATGAACCATAGAACAAGAGTGCGTCATTGGGAAATGGGTGTGTCAAGTGTGAGTAAATGCTAGAAAGATGTATCATAAAGTACAAAGCATGAAGTGTGAAATGTGTAATGTGAGGTTCATGAATGAAGTATTCCCTCAACAGTCAAGTGTGAACCATAGCATGAGAGTGTGTCATAGGGTGATAAGGTACAATGTATGTACCAGCGAAGTGAGTATGCTTAGAAAATGTAGACATGATACTAGTGAGTATGCATGGAGTGTGAAGTGTAGTAGTATATACTAGAGACAACTGATAGTGGTAGAAGGGGGAGAAGAAGAAAGCGAGATTCCCCCTAAGTGTATGATGGGTGAATAATAAAGTGAACTCGTCAAAGAGATTGTCAGCTTCAAGGTTGTAACTAATATGATTGGGGTTAGAGACATAATAGGTGATAGTATGAGGCTACTCATAGAAGGAGCCGTGTGACGTAAATTATACATGCCCATAATATATTCATTCATTAGTAAAAAGAGGTTGTAGATGATCATGTGTGTACCTACAAGTGAGATTTTGTATGTATCCAAGGAAATGAATTATTGCATATATAAACACAACCAAAAGGCATTGGAAATGAGATATCAATGTGATTGGGATCAAGAGTACCACCAATGTAGTCAAGCCAAGATTTCCCAAGGGTGAGTGGAGAGGAATGATGTGTATGTGCAAGAAATATTGACAAATGAAAGACACAAAGGCCATAGGTAGCGGTAATGAATACATATCCATGATATAGGTGAGGTGAGTGAGATGGAGGAAGGAGATTAATGAATGTGAAACCTAAGTGGGCCAAACCTTCATGTGTGTACACAATGTTAGGGAAAGTGGGATCAAAGGGGATATGAGGCCAATAAGAGTCATGTATGAATAAGGTACATGTAAATGGATCAACTGGTGGAGTATATGTAACTGAAGGAGAAGGCATGATATATAGTGCATGGATAAATTCCTTGAAAGGGATCATAACTTTAGTAGGAGGGTTTTTTTTGAATTGATATTCACCTAGACTAGTAGCAACAAAAGTATCTTGGAAGTAGGATTCATCTATTTCTAGAGGAGTAAAGTGGAGAGTGTGTAGGTTTTCATTGGTAAGCTCGACGACATCAAATTCATCATCAAAATCATCAGTGCTAGCATTATCATGTTGGATAGCATTATCATGGATATTAGGAGGATTGGAGCTAGATGTAGGGAAAGGATTAGTAGTAATAGATGGGGTAGTGGTAGTGCTAGAAGTAGATGATGTAGGTGATAGAAAATCGAAGTATCCGTAGGAACATAAGGAAGGGGTGTAGAGGTAGAAGAAGTAGTGGGAGCACTAGATCGGACAACATTGTATGTAGTGACATTATGATATGGAATAGGATATAGTGGAGGGATAGACATGATAGTGACGGGATCTATGTGAAAAAACTTGAATGGGTCAGGATCAACAAAAATAGTATGCTCATAGCCATCATGCAAGAATTTAACACACCTATGAACTGTAGAAGGAACAACATGCATAACGTGAATCCATGGTCTACCAAGTAACCAATTGAACGGAAATGATGCGTCAATGACATGGAATGCAGTGGGAAGGGTTTTAGGTCCAAATCGTAGATGTAAGGTGATGGTGTTGATGCATGTGCGAGTAGTGGAATCATAGCCGTAGACAAGACTAGAGGATTTAATGAGTGAAATTTCAGGAATATTTAATTACTTGAGCAATGAAAGAGCACATATATTTATAGCAGATCCATTATCAATTAGTACACACTTGATATAAATGGAACCAATAGTAGTGGTGATGAGAAAAGGTGTAGGAAGATCCCTAGTGGAAGTAAGCGGATATCCTCATCACTGAAAGATATATCATGCGGTAGTTTTTTGAGGGATTGAATGAGATGAGTAAAGGAAACATGTGAATTATCACTTTCAATATGGATGGAGTGTAAGGAAGCTTCTAATGTATGACTAAAATCTGGTGCACTACGTAGGAGATCATAAAGAGATATTTTTACTGGTGTATTCTTAAGTTACTCAATGATATCATAGAATTTAGAGGTGGTGGGAGGTAATGTAGAGGTAAGAGGTGGAGGGATAGAAATGGGTGTAACTGTAGATGAATGTGTGTGGCGAGTAGTGACTACATTGATAGTTGGATAAAGCATTGGAGTAATGAAGCAGGGAGGGTGTTGGGTACAAACTTACATAAAATCAACAGTGGTGGTAGTCATACTAGAAACCTTGGTTGGAGTATAGGATGGCTAAGAATATTGATCCATGAATTCAGAAGAAGGAAATAAAATACGATGCATTCTCATAAGGTAGGGTTTGAGTAGTTAGGTTCACAAAATGATTAAATAAAAATTGAATTAAATATTATTGGCTGAGTAACTACTATAATAAATGATGTACAAGTGATAATATACATTAATACACAAGCAATAAAGCATGTGAAATATGAAACCCTAAGCAAGAAGGAGAGATAGAGGGACTTAGATGATTTTCAAGTGAGGAGTAAGTGATATGGGTAGATGAAATGGTGGAACACATTGAGGAAAATGTGGTTAATGATGACTGGAGGTTTTGGAATCTGAAACTACACATGACAGAAGCGCCCATCTAGGAGAGGATAGGAGCACCTGACACTAGTGTTTGGATCTAGGTGCTAGTGTCCAGGTAGATGTTGGAGATCTGGATCTTTCAAGGCCAGATGATGTTCGTTGTCATTTTCTGTCTGTGACTTTGGATTTGCTTGTCTGATCTGTGAATGTACCTGTAACCTTCAAGAAAGAAGTCCATTTGCACATACCCACATACCACATCAAACCTAAAAATGAAAATGAATAATGTGGAGTCAAATTGATCCCGATGGTCACCCAAAGAGTGAACTTATGACCGAGCATTGCACTACATCTCAAACTCCACGTAGTTCTTGTGTGTGTGTGTGTACAAATGGTGCCTTATGATTCTCTTGTGCAAATTTCATAGTGATAGTGGGCTAGATCTAGAATGTAGCAGATGTATAGAATGTGTGGATGGAATAGAATAAAATTCCCCTCCTATGTTGTGTATGCATATGTGATGCAACCCTTGTCCCTTGTGTAAGTGTTAGATGGATGTCTTTTACGCTCTTGTTCCTTTGAACGCAATCTTAGGTAGTAGTATATAATGCTTAGTGATTGGTCCTTTATTTTGAAAGCATAACTATGTATTTATACGATTCCATTGTTTGAATTTCATAATTGACAATTGAAATGCTGACCCAAAGTAGTAGAAGGAAATTAAGAAGCGAAAGGGGTCCAAAAGGATAAGAAAGAGGTAAATAGGGACAAGAGCACCCATGATGATAGAAATGCCTGACACTAGAGTCCTAATTGGGAGATAGTGTCCGAGGCCATAGAAAGATAAAACAGTCAAATTCTGCCAAGAGTGCAAGGTGTATAGAGCCAATAAAATTACATAAGAAAAAGAGAAATGATAAAGGGAGTTGTCAATTACTAGTTTTCTTGCTTAGGAATCATGTAAATGCTAGCATGCTTTTAGGACCTAGAAATTTACCTAAGTGCATATATTTTGTGACTACAAAAGGAATGGAATGTGGGAAGAATGGGAAGTACATGAAGATATGGGATGGAGATGTGGAAAGGAATAAGAATAGACACTCATACTTTCAAATAGGAAAATAGGGATCCTTATTTTAATTACACGAGTAAAAGTTAACAACAGTGATCATTAGACTAAAATGAAACATTGAATCAAAAGAATATATTATTAAGTGGACTCATGAACAAATAACAATACAAGAAAGAAGGAAAAGTTAGCACAAAGTGTGAATATATTTTTATCTTTATTCTCATGCTTGATAAAAGGCGTGAAATACAAAACTTCAACACCTTCAATACCCACAATTTCCCCACCACCAAAATAATCCTTGACACAAAATATACCTCATATATTTACAGATATTTTTCCTATTTCCCAGCTATAAGTGTGGGGGAAGAAGTATCCTTTACTAATAATAGTATCTTCGAATGTGACACATGTCTAAAAATAAAAATTATCCTAGGAATCATGATTTTAACAAGTCATTTTTTCCAAGGATACTTGACTAAGTCAAAATTACAATTTTGCAAAATGAATTCACATATTGAAAAATATGAACTTACAAAATGGCTTTATAGCTCAGGGATAGAATGTGTAATTTTACAAAATAAAATTATATGATATCTGAAATACAAATTCTTCTAAGTTATAATTGATTGTAAATACAACTCCTTTTTCATGGTTATCTATGAATCATCCTCCACAATGACTGCTTTTTCTTTGTATAATTAGAGGCACTCACAATAAACATCAAATTTCTCGAATACTTCCTTGGTACATACTTCATTTGGGCCACTCATATACATGTGATGTATATGAAATTTTCTACATTTCCAACCATATGCTATAGGAGTATGTGAAATCTATAAAATTTTGGTATTGGATGTATCTTTGGATTGAATTATAATCAAAGGAGCTTCCAGAGGAAAAATCCTTCAACACTAATTCCTTGAATTACCCCACAATTACCTCTACAATTTAGGTATTCCCTTGATCATCATTGAAGGTACATACAATATTTTCTACCATTTCTTATAGGTCATGTATGTCATCAATCCCCTTATTATTTGATTCCTTTATCCTCTCTCCACATTATTTGAGGGTTCAGAGACTGAACTTTACATCTCCTTGAAGTTCTTTTTGATCTTTTTGTGCTCTTCACTGATAAGTATAACATTTTCCCCAATGAGAGTATCAATTTCAATCTCTTGCAAATGATTCAAGCTTGGGTAATTATTGAAAACAAATTTATCTTGTTTTGATACCTATCTAAGGTCTTCTTTGATATTTATACCTTAGTAGAAATCTCTTTGTGAATCTTCATTTCTTCTGCGATCACTTAGAGAGATTGTTAGAACAACTTCTTAAATCATTCCTTGGTTGCTCGGCCCATACATCCTATCTCTTTAGCATCATTTAATGAGACTAAATATGTTATCCGAAGAAAAGGATCTATGGGGATGGAAGATTAACTTGAGGTTTAACCATTTTCTAAATTATAGTTGTGAGCTGGTAAACTCTCTCTAAGGTGCTCCTTTATAGCTCGATCCTTTTCCATCTAATCAAATATTTTACTAATTGAGTTTTGTACTTCTTATTTGTCAACCTCCTTGGTAACCTTCCCCAGAATGAACTTATATACTTTTTAGTCTTGTGTCGAGGTTTCTTATTTTTACTTGTCTATTAGAGGAACATACATTTCAACAAATCTTTCCCCCTTGTCATTATTAAAGATCCTTGAAACCACATGGAATTTTTGGATACTCGTGAGGGGGGTTGGCTTGAGATCAAGGCTTTTGAAATCAATTACTTCTAGCTTCACCATTTCCTTCCTCTTCTTCTAACTTTCTTTCCCCAACCATTTGGGGACTGTAGGGATTCCTTGAGATAGTTACAGTTGTTATGGATCTGACCTCGAAGGAAAAGTGGGTATGTGAATCATAGTAGAGGAGGAAATGGATGGGGATGTTGTAGGTATGGGGATGGTTACTAAAAGAAGTGAGAGAAGAGGGGTGTAAGGAGGATAACTGGGAACAAGTGAAGATGGTGCAACAAATGATTTTAGTGAAGTAGGAAGAGGTGAAACACATGATTTTAGAGGAGAGGATGGAGGAGGAGGTAAAATAGATGAGTTCAAAGGAGAAAGTCAAGGAGAAGATATTCGAGGTGATGAAGGAGTAGTAGAATATATTTTAGGGGAAGATGGTGAATGTTGACGATGGATTGTAGGGATTTCCAAAATGGTGGTATCACTAGCTAGGAAGGGTTATGATATGTTTAAAATGTGTGATGGATATTGAGGATCCAAGATCACTGTCTCAGTTGACCCCTTTGAAGGTTCAGAAGTAATTTTCTTCCCACCATGTGTTCCTTTATGTACAAATTTGATCTCTGGTGTCACAGTGGGTCCCTCGGTATCCTTTCCATTTTCTCCCTGTCATTCCTCCTCATTTACTTTAGAATCCTCTCCCACAAACCCACTTGGGAAATGCTAGATTCAATTGTTGCACATTGACTCCTTGTGAATGGAGCCACTTGAGGGTTCTTGAAATCACCCCTTTTGTCCTTTTCTCAAGAGAAATGGAATTAGGTTTTGACCAATCAAATCTTAGCAATGGTTGGAAGTATATTTGTTGCTACTCATATGCTAGGTCCACAACATTCCCATCATTAGTCAGACCCTCTAGGAAATCAACCATGTTAAAGTCTTTGAATTGGTTTAGAGATAGATGGGATTAATCCCTCTTTCATACCTCTTTATCATCATCAAAATCAATCTAATAGTCTTCTTAGTAGGTAATGTGACCGTGAACCAATCCCAAGGCATGATTCATTATAACACAAATTTCAAAGGACGGCCTAACCGAGAAAGAGTGCATGTTGACTCGGGTGATTTTAGTATGCATTTTTTTTTCCCTCGATAAAATAAGGACATGAATACCTTCTTATAGTGATCAGAAAATGAACTCTTACCTTGTGCTTATCATAAAGGTATTTGTGCATTTCTACTAGTTGTTGCATGAGTTCCAATAATTCCACCTTATCACTAACAAATGTAGGTAGCATATAAGGAGCACCTATGAAGCCATCCACCCTTATATATGATAAGATAGTAAATTCAATGAGAAATCATCCACATCTCACTATGTTGGTAGATGCTTCAATTGAGAAGTGAGAAGATGCTAGTATTGGATTCAACATACATATGATGTAGTAAAAGAAAGCATCATGAACTTGACACAAATGTTGAATTTTGGCCTCCAAGGTGAGCTCTAGGTAAAATTCATATACTTTTTTCGAGATTAGTTGACCCACTCTAGTCAAATCCGAGAAATTTCTAGATTTGGTTGCATCATACACAAGGTAAGAGGTCATATAGAATTTTTTCGTATTTTTTAGCTCAACGAGTTTCTTGTGAATCAAATCACTGATCAATTCAACCCAATCAAAAAATTTCCTATTCTTTAGTTAGGTATGGATGTATTGGAACATCCATTCTTGGAAATACCTTTTTGTAGGATTACCTATTTCCTTGTTAAGCAACATGATGATATCATTGAGATGGCCCCATCCCATATATAGTGATGGAGATAGAGATATTCCCCCCCTTTCTAATCTAAATCTGAACTACCTATATATTATGTGTGTGTGTGTTAATTCCAACAAAACTCCATCTCTATCTAGTGCCAACTCTATACTGTGCCACTATATATTGCACTCGCCCACCCTTACATTAATGAAAATAACTGTCTTAGTCCCCATCCATATAGATTTTATATCCATATGGATAGGGATCATATCACGTCTATGAGATTATGGTATATGCATACCTTCCCCTACCCCATATAGATTTTAGATGGCCCCAACCCCTATTAGGGGGCCATTGGTTGAGCTAAGCCATGTTGGTCGATTTCCCTCTAGATCTACCTCTATTTGGGGGTACGAGTTACTCTCCCATTGGTCAAGAAAGGTAGGTACCCCATAAACATATAGTCTAGGCCTATCACCTATCGACCCTTTATATGGAACTATCACGTCCATTTGGAAAGTCATCAATCATATCACGTATTCATTAATATCTTTCTTAAAAGTATACCTAAGTAGTGTATTTGAGATATCCACAAGGAAGATCCTTTAGCCTTTTCCAACCAATGCTTGTTCACAGTCTTTGTGCATAATGAATATTTTTGTTACAACAACATTGGGAAAATTCAGGGGAAATATCGACACAAGCTTCAAAGTTGGGGATTTTCAACATGTCCTCAATGTAATCTGCATCAACTTCAGGAGGTACTCATCTTGAGTTCTTCACCGACCTTGTGTTTATTTCATAGTGCTTTGAAAATTCAAGTACAAATTTTAGACATTAAAAGGACATGAGGAATGTAGTTGTCAATGCTATGACACTGTCATATATTCCTTGTACCTAATATGACCTATAACCTACTGTGATACAAACCAAAAGTCTTGGAGATCAATGTGCATGAGTGTATCATTAATATTTTACACATTATAATATATATTGGATGGAGGAGTAACTCTTTAAAATTTGTACTTCATGTCTTTCTTACTCCTCGATAGCTCAGACATTGGATGAAAAATTTAGGGAAAACCCTTGAAAATGAACCAATAAGAAATCGATATTTTAGTAGTGTAAAACAGGTCTAAAACCTTTCTTGGGAATCTGTTAGAATTCTAGAGCATAGAAGCAAGATGGAAGTTTGATCGACCTTTGGTTAGACTTATGGAAATGTCTCACCGGTTGAAAAATTCGATCTAACTTTGTCAAAATTTTGGAGGTGTGAAATGTGATCAAAAACCTTATTGGTTCTCGTCGAACTTTTGGAAATGTTTGACAAGTGAAAAACCCCAAATTTATTTGATCATAATTCTTAGGGTGTGAAGAATGAGTGAAATCCCGATTGAAATTTTGAGGATGCGGGACAATTTGAGAACTCTGATTTTTCTTGATTAGACTTTTGGGGGTGTAGAGCATGAGTAAAACCTTGATTTTCCTTTACAATTAACTCAGGGTCATCAAATTATTTTTCTACATGAATTCTTGAAGATTTGAGATTTATTGATCTCAAATAACACTAAAAAATACACAAAATTCACATTTTCGAGCCGCAAGAAATCTTGCTATACTTTGAAATATCCCTACAAGCTCTAGAGTTAATAAATGCAATGGAAGGATACAAGAAAGAAGATACTTGAAATGGATTGATCAAAATTCGAACAAAGCACACCAAAGGCTTTGAAATCCACAATTGAAGAGGGGAGGAGATGAGACATGAAGAAAATGAGAAATAAAAATGAAAAATGGATGAATGAAGGACATTTATAACAATTCTAGCCCATGATTTCTAACATGCTTGAAAATTATGATCAAATTGGGCATTTAATGCTTTGGGAGGGATAATTAGGATTTTGGCCTTGTTGGATAAGGTTAAAAGTCTAACTAAGGTGAGTCAAGATTTTGGCCTTGTTGGACAAGGTTAAGAGTATGACTAAGGAAAGTAGGGATTTTGTCCTTATTAGATAAGGTCAAAAGTCTGACTAAGGTGAGTCAAGATTTTGGCCTTGTCAGAAAAGGTCAAAAGTATGACTAATGAGAGTTAGGATTTTGGCTTTGTCAAACAAGGTCAAAAGTTTGACAAAGGTGATTCGAGTTGAGCTATTAACCACCCAAGTGGAATGATAGATAGGAGAGACAATACATGCATAAAACATCTTGATCACCTCTTCTCAGATGGTCTCAGCTATTTTTGGGTTATTTTTCCTCTGCTTTTGTAGGAATGGTTCTACCTTTGGCTTGAGATAGATAAAATGTTGCATTTTTTTGGGTTTGAAAGACGTCAAATCCTCATAGGAGTAAGCCAAGACATCTGAGTACATTTTCAAAAGTTAGAAAAAAACCTCTACATTCTTTATGGGAGAAACATTTACAAATATTGACTACCCTCGGTTACTCCATCATTCCAATGTTTATATGCTCATGTTCAACGGAACTATGAGGTGACTCCTTGTCCTTAGCTTTTATAAATTTATCATATTTATCCAAAAGATATTCTAGAGAGATCAAGCCCTTTGGGATTTTGTTACCTTTTAATTTTATAACACCATCTTCATCTACTTTGTCAATCTCATGTTTTTTCTCGTGTGAAGTAGATTATTTATATGGAGATTTTATTAGCTCATTTAATATCAAATTAATTAAATAATTCCACACATATCAAATTTCATATTTAAATAAACTCAATATCCTCACATCCTATCCACCTCTTCAACTTAGGTTGACTAAAAGTCATGACTAAAGCTAAAAATCATTATTAAAATCAATAAGATATGTTTAAATTAACTCAAATCATGCATTTGAGCTAACTACAGATATCTCCCAAGTCATGGCAATCCAAAATTAGTTCATATCCTTCCAAATGAAAATTATTCACGACACATTTTTGGGTGAATAAAATAGAGGATATGGAATTAATAATAAAAAACATGTGTAACCCCTTTGCCAACTTATCAACGACTCATGCATGTAAATCTAGAATAACAGTTCAACTCTTCAATTAATTTGGAAACTCAACTAAACAACTCAGTCATGTTTAGTTATCTCCAAATTAACTCAATTTAAAGTTGGCTTGAGGATTCACCTTCCTCAGCTATAAATCAATGGTATTTCCTTCACAAATCATCCACCAACAAGCTTGAGAGTTCATACTATTATTTTATCTAATTGCTTGCTGAATCAATCAGTCATATCATTATTTTGCTCATATCATATCAAATCAGTCATCTTCATACTCGTAGTTTGATCTATATTCCACTTGGAATAATTCTTGGAGCATCCAAAAAACTAAAAAAGCTTTCAAATCATTCAGATCCAACAAGAGTATCACTCAACCCCGCTCTTATAGTCAGATCCAATATGAGGTGGCTTTGGATCTTATCAAAGGAAGGTTTGATGTACTTTTTTTAACTTTATTTATTTTCCATGGTTTACATTATGACACACACGATGGGACTCTCATGCATGTTTTATTATTTTTAGTTTATTTCCAACTAATCTAATTGTCTGTGTTGTTTTTTTGTTTAAGACTTACTGCTAGAATTTTAGGGTAATTGGTGTAGTAAACAAAGAGACAATAAAAAAGACAATATTTTTCCCTGTTTCTTCACTTTTTCCCATCTATAGGATACTTGTGCTAGCATTACACGTGATCTTTAGCGTATCACTGCATGCACTAACATCCACCTACACACGCTATCGTATCCCTTCATGCACTAGCGTAACACTACTTTTTTCTTTGTTCTTGTGCACACGTTGGTGTAGCCCTTCACATGTTGGTGTAACATTATTTTTTCTCTGTTCTTGTGCACGTGCTAGTTTAACAATATTTTTTTCTTTGTTCCTATGCACATGCTAGTGTAGCCCTTCACACGTTGGTTTGATACTCTTTTTGTTCGTCGATCCTGTGCACTTGCTGGTGTATAACTTCACACGATAGCATATCACTGCACATGCTAGTGTACTGTGGTAACTCCCATTTCATTTCTTTCAATTGTTTAGATATTTTGTAATCATTTTACTTGTTATTTTCTATGTTTTTATTTCTAATTTACTGATTAATCAATTAGAAAAGTGTTAACAGTCCATATTTTAGTATATCTAGTTTTTTTAAAATCTCAAACCACCCATGTATGCTCTTTTCTCATGCCCTCTTGGGTGATCTTGAAAATCACAAATGATGAAGTTTTCTTTTCTTGTTTTACATCGTGTTTTTATATGCAAGAAAAATAATAATTTATTGTATGTAGTACCACATCGTACAAAGAATACCTTGAAAATTCAATCAAACTCTAATTCATTATATGCAAGTTGCCTTGATCGAAGACTACAAAAAAAACAAGCTTTATTTTAATACATTTTATAAAAAATTGTATTGCAAGTTTGGATAAGGGTTTATTCATATACGCTTTAACAGTAGGAAGTGCTTGGACATAGTCCTAAAACTCATTATGAGGAGTACCATGAAAGAGAAGAGTAGATATACACAAAAAATATTTGTTGTTATTCAATAAACACCATACAAATTTATAGGCTATGAGAGCTCCTATTAAGGTAGAGTCCAACCTAACCAAATTCACCCCTAAAATACTCTATAACCTATTTACGTGAGTTTTGTTTAACAACCAAAACTCACACAAACAATAATATACTAAAAAATTGTAATACGAGTTGTTATTATAACCACATTTATATTATCCTTGATAGTATAAATTATACAAACATTAATAATGTTGACATTACATTATTCCTAACATTCAGCCCCTTAGTGTGAAGATTATTAAATGCTAATATTCACCCCCTTAATGTGAACATGAGGAAGAATCATGTTTTAAGAAGTTGAACCACCTCTTGAAAGCGCTGCTTAGACTAGGTAAAAACTCCATAAGTTATCTCTTTACCCTCGTGAAGGCGTAGTGATAAGAAAAATTATGTAAGGATACTCCCTACCTCTTTGGGTTCATGTGGAACTTTCCATTCCTCCTAGGGTTCCCAAATTTTGAATCTCCAAGATCCAAAAGCTAGGCACTAACTAGATAACCATCCTTGAGTTTACCTTGTAATATTCTCCTTCTCCATAAAGTGTGTTTTCTAAAAACATGAATCCTTCCCAAATTATGAAAAGGGGTTTATTCGACACAAAACACAATAAGAACACTAAAAATTAGGAATACTACAACTAAAAAATACTCTGAAAAAATACAACCAAACCATATGTCAGGCCCCATCGTTGGTTTCTAACGAGAGGTCACTGATTGACCTCCAACCTCTGATGCCTCCATCCTCTGATTTATTTGTTGCTTAACTCATCCTGGTTTGGTCATGGAGCTCATTATACAATACAAGATGGATGTCACGTATAAGTAAAAATGTGACCAACTATGATGTACACAATCAATATTCATTGTTTTTCAATACAAAACATACAAATTTATAGGCTATGAATCTCGTACTAAGGTGGAGTCAAGACTAACCAAATTCATCCCTAAAATAATCTACAAACTATTTACGTGACTTTGGTTTAACAACCAAAACTTACATAGACAAAAATATACTAAAAAACTCATAATACGATTTTTTATTATAACCACATTTATATTATCCTTGATAATATAAATTATTCACACATTAATAATGTCAACACTACATCATTCCTAACATACCACAGGAACCCCAAACTAGTTGGAACATTGAGGGAATTGGCCAACAAAATGGGTACCCCCACCCACTTGACTAGTGATACCGGTGTGAGGAAACCATACGTAACCCATGGTGACGGCCTCATTCTTAATTTATTATGGATTATAGTCCATAGCTAGGGAAGTAATTTCCTAGCACGAGAAATTGTTTAGGAAATTTGGTGAGTGAAATTTCTCCCTATCCCCTAGGAAGCTTGAAAAACCAAACCAAATTACTTGAAAATTCCTCCCTACCACCATTATTTTCATCCAAGTTACTAAATCAGGTTAGTTTGTGTTCCACATTCTTCTCTCAAAATCACATCATATTTTATTACCAGTCAAAATCATATTATATTCCCATAAAAATCATATTCTTTTCCAACCACATCATACTCTATTACCATAAAAATCATATTCTCTTCCAAATCAAATTCTCCTCTTTTGGATACCCATTCTAAGTCAAACTACATCAAGTCTAAGTCTTACTCTTTAGATTCACTTTCTAAGATCAATCACATCTTTAATCCAATTAAAGTCCAAGCCTTATTCTTTGGATTTAATTTTCAAGTTTAAGCACAATAATCCAATTCCAATCAAATCCCAAGTCTTAGAAACTGATATTTCCTTTATATAATTTAAGCACAATCAACTCATATCTAAGTTTTATCCTTTGATATCCCCTTCATCAAGTTTAAGAAAAAAAATTTCAATCTAAGTATTATAATTTAACATTCACTTTGTCAAGTATAAACACAATCACTCTTCTCATTTAAGGCTTATACTTTGACATTCACTTTGTCAAATTTTAAGCACAATCACCCTTATCATCTAAGTCTTATACTTTGATATTCACTTTATTAAGTTTAAGAAAAACCACTCTTCACATCTACATCGCATACTTCTAAATTTCCATTATCAAGTTTAATCCAATCAAATTCCTATCTAAGTCTTATACTTTGATATTCCCTTTATGAAGTTTAAGAAAAATCATTCTCAACATCAATCTCTACCTAAGTCTTATACTTTGATATTCACTTTATCAATTTCAAGCAAAACCAATCTTAACACCTATGTCTTAGAATCTTATATTTTTACATTCACTTTGTCAAAATTTAAGTGCAATCAAATTTCAATACCAAGTCTTAGGTAATTGGATATTCACTTTATCCAAACTCTAAGCACATTCCACAACATTCTCAAATACCTTCCATGTTATCACTTATTTATACAAGATGGTGGAAAAAAAAGTTAGAAATCATGACTTCTTCCGTAGACAAGACAAAAACCCTTTTCATATCAATAGTTCCGATGAAGAGGAAGAAACCAAATAACCCAAGGTTTCAGAAGAAGAACAAGCACAACTAGATGCATTTTTACGACATAATAAACATCATTTCCTCCTTCACCTCTTAGATATGGGAGAAAAATTGCCTTATGATTTTAGTGATGAAAATTTGAAACATCTTATAGGTGAATCCGCACAAAGAAAAAAAAGAGAAATCTAGCACTTCCACAAACACTTCCAATCAAGCTTTGTTAGACAAAATAAATTAAATGAATAAAGAGTTTGCTCATATGGCTTCAAAAGCCACCAATGATTCTAATGAATAAGAGAAAGAGAAAACTCATCAAAAATTTGAAGATGTCATGAATACCCCAAAAACAAATTCCCCATTCACACAAGAATGGAAAAACATGAAAGAAAGCATCCCAGGGATGTAAAAATAACGTAAACAGTTCAATTTTGAGGAATTATGCCCTTATCCATTTGATAAGGACATACTATGCATATCATTCCCATCATCATTTGAAGGTCCCAAATTTGATAAATACAAAGGAAAAAATGATCCAAGGGAACATGTTAAATAATTATTAATGGAATGTCAATAGTTCCCTTATAATAATGTATATCTCTTGCATCTCTTCCCAAAGAGTTTGGGTGGATGAGACTTGGACTGGTTTCTTCATCTTCCAAAATTATCAGTTAAAAACTTCGCATACCTCTTAGAGAAGTTTTTAAAACACTTCTCTTTCAATCTCGACTCTGAAATCATGATGATGGACCTTTGCAACACCAAGAAAAAGACCAATGAAAAATTCACTCATTTCCTTCAATGATGGAGAGTAATTGCGAGTTGATTCACTTTCTCTATACCAGATAAACAAATGGTTATCATTTTCATTCCTAACCTCAATAACAAGCTATCATTTCATATGCAAATGCAGTGTCTTACCAATTTTAATGAATTCATGGAGAAGGGGACACAAATTGAAAAGGATCTCATCGCGAAAGGGCTAATCAAAACTCCTTTCAAGGATCAAACAAATAACATCAATCATTCTCAGGATAAATCAAAGTATATCAATCGAAACCATAATGTTGTAAATGACGGGGTCACTGACTCTCGCAACATGCACAATGTTTAAAAAAATCAGACAAAACTAACCAAATCAAAACAAGATTTTTTTATCCCAAGAAAAGAAACTATTCCTCATGACTATAAACGTCGAAAATTCACACCATTGGGAGAAATTCTTTTGAGTGTTCTACGTCAATTAACAAGAGCCAACATGGTGACTTATCCAATCAAAAGACATTTCAAAAAAGGACAACTAAAACCATCATGGTATAAAGTAAATGAATATTGTGATTATCATCACATTCACGACCATAGTATAGATCACTATATGAGACTCCACCATTACATTCAAGATCTAATTGACGATGGAGACATTGAAATTGAAAACCCATCGACTACCAAAATTCCAAATGAGAAATCAAAGGTGTTTCAAAACCACTTTCCAAAACATGGTACAAATGATAAAAATCCTGATAAATTTCAATCCTCAAACCATGTCGAGTTTAATTCAATTATTTCATTCGGTGAAGATGTACCTAATTTAATTTTCACAGTCAAAATTCATGCTCCTAACTACATAGTAGCAACATGGAAAAATAAGGTTTGGGTGCCTACAACTAAGCAACCATCCACATTAGTAACACCTCATGTGTCAAATCATACAACAATGTCCAATCCAAAGTCAATTCCTAATGCTAAATCCTCTTAGATGGTACTTATGACATCCTAAAACTGTTAGTAATGATGCCCATCCATATCTACCTCATGGAGTTACTCAAACGTCACATGCACTTCAAGAAATTCTTACTTGTGTTCCATGAGGCACATGTTCCTAAGGATATCAACACATAAAAATTTCAAGCACTCATCACCAATATTTCACCAAGCAGTCCCATATTGTCATTTTTTCCTTATGACCTCTTGTACCCTAATCTTCAAAATAATAGTTCATTATACATCAAGGCTTTTATCACAAATCAAAAAATCAAATAAGTTCTTATTGACCATGGAGATGCTCTAAATATCTACTTTATGAAGTTACTAAGATGCCTTGGGCATACAGAAGAGAGTTTGGGAACTAATGTTATAACTATTTATGGTTATGATAATAGTGAGGGAAAATCTTCTGGCACAATCACCTTATTTATACAAGTCGGATCACGGATCCTAGAAACCATTTATCATGTTGTAGATGTTGAAACCTCTTACAACATCCTTATCAGTCACCCATGGATACATGCCATGTAGGCCATACCTTCCACATTTCATCAGTGTATAAAGTTCCCTCACACTGAATTTTTTTTACCTTACTTGCAGATACCAAACCATTTGAATATTGTAAGCTCTTAGAGGAAAGATATAATCATACAAAATATTGTCCTTCTGTAGATAGGTCTGCAGCTCCTTGTATCATACCTATCAAATATGACAACCATATAGATCCTAACACACTCTTGCAATCTCAACATTCTACATTCTCTCAGTCCCCTAAACTAAAAATCCTTCATAAAGGTATTGGAGAGTATGAGCTTGAAAATGAATTCCATGTTGGTAAATTTCCACTATATCTATGTAGTTATGGAAGACCCAACACTCCTCACCTTAAAGTAGCCTATATCTACCATCTTGGAATTACTCTATGGAAATAATTTGTATATTTAGAAGATGAACATGTTTAGGGTTCTTCAGTCTCTTGGTTATACGATGATTGGATGGCTAGTTTTTATGAATCCTCTGAATACAGTAAGGTGAGAAAAATTATGAAGATCAAGAAATGGATTGAAAAAATACTTGGTACAAAGGAACAAGGTCTTCTAGAACCAAAGCTCATTTTTTTGAAAAATAACCGCTAATATTTGATGTAATGACTAGTGGTGAGGACGATGACTCTAATGTTGAGACATGTTCTACACATAACCTCTTTAAATACTTAGCCAAAACAAACCTATTCATTGATAACCTCTCCATTCATACTTTTAATTTGACATCATCCATCCTAGCCTTATAAATCAGGATTAGTTAAATCACATATGCATGGACCTCTTTTAGAATGATGAGGCCTATTAAGAGTTTCTCAAGACTCAGGACCCTGTACCCCTATTAGATCACAAGAAGGGTTTCAATATTAACCTTGAAACTTTAACTTATTTTTTCAAAGAACTCGAGTAATATGGTCCACTAAAGAAAAAAAATCAAAATAAGAAAAATAAAAATACAATCTCTTATAGTGAAAATCTTACTGAGGTTCTATTTGAGAAGCATAAAATAAAGAAAAAATAATAATAAAAAAGCAAAATGATGCATCTCCTAGTGAAAACCTTTATGAGGAACTAGCGAGAGGAGACTCACTTCTAGATCAAGAAGTGACCTACATCAACCTACAACATCCTTTTAGGACATAGACACATCAAAAATGTTAGTAGAGGAGACTACTGTAATCAACATTGGTACAAGTGAGTATTCTAAACTTCTATAAGTTGGTGAAAGTTTATCAAAAATAGAAATAAAATCATTCACAACACTGCTTGTGGAGTTTAAAAATGTATTTTCATTGTCATATAAAGACATGCTAGGTTTATATCCTTCCCTTGTAGTGCACAACCTTGTGGTTCACCCTGATACAAAACCAATCAAGCAAAAAATTAGGAAAATGCACCCTAAAGTTACATTTCTAGTAAAAGTAGAACTTCAAGAACTGTTAAAAGAAAGATTCATCATATCAATCGATTATTAAGAATAGATATCCAATATGGTACCCATTGTAAAGAAGACACTAAGGATCAGAATATGCATCAAATTCAATAATATAAACAAGGATTGTCCAAAGGATGATTTTCCCTTGGCCAATATTGATATGATAATTGATTCTACATCGGGCTATGAAATGCTATCTCTAATGGATGGATTTTCAGGTTATAATCAGATTCAAATCACCAAATAAGATCAACATAAAATAACATTTACAACACCATGGAAAACATTTTGTTAAAAGGCCATACCTTTTGACCTTAAAAATGCATGAGCAACTTATCAACTAGCAATGACAATCATCTTCCATGACATGCTACATGACATCATGGAAGACTATGTCGATGATATCCTTGCCAAATAAAAAACAAGAGTAGATCATCCCATTATTTTACAACACATATTTGAGTGATTGCGAGAGTATAAGGTTAGATTTAACCCTAAGAAATGTGTATTCAGCGTCATTTCATGAAAGATTTTGGGATTCATAGTCTCACGAAGAGGAATTGAAGTTGATCCTTCCAAAGTCAAAGCAATCATGGAGATGCTTCCCCCACAGAATTTATGACATTTAAGAGGTCTCCAAGGGAAAATTCAATACATTCAATGTTTAATCTCTCAACTAACAAATAAATGTCACCAATTCAATCAGCTGCTTAGAAAATATGTATAATTCAAATGGACTCAGGAATGTAAAGATTATTTCACCAAGTTGAAAGAATATTTATCAAGTCCTTTGGTATTGATGTTGCCCATTAAAGATAAACCCATGATTCTCTATAAATATGCTACAAAACATGACATAGGGGCACTACTTACACATCAAAATAAAAAAGGGCAGGAACAAGCAATATACTATCTTAACATAACTCTTATTGCTCACAAAATCTAGTAATCACATGTTAAAAAGGTATGTTTGGTAGTAACATTCACATTTCACAAGTTGTGTCATTACTTTATTAATCATACAACTAAGCTCATTTCTAAAGTATATCCTATCAAATATCTACCATCCAGACCTATTATAACAGGTAGAATGTCTAGTTGGGTTTTTCTACTCAACGAGTTTGATATAGAATTCATCAATTAGAAAGCAATTAAAGGGTAGGATCTCGCAGATCAACTTGTCATAACACCATTACCAGGATCAAATTTGCTTCACTTTGAAGTCCCAAATGAAGAACTATTGTATGTGGACACAGTTCCTTCATGTACACTATTTTTTTATGGATCTTGTAACATCCACAGGCCAAGAAATGGTATCTATTCACACCGGATGGAGATATTATCCCAAAGTATTATTGTATCGGTTTCCCTTGTATAAAAAACATCACTGAATATGAATCCTGTATAGTTGGTTTAAAATTTTCTATATCTTGGGGACTCATTTTATGGAGAATCTATCCTGATCATTAAACAAGTCAATGGATAATATCAAGTCAAAGATGACAAAATTGTTCCCTATAAGCTCATGGTAGATAGTCTCAAAGGTTACTTGGTATTCATCACCATTAAACAAGTCCCGTATACACAAAACAAATCAGAAAATGCCATGACTACTATTGCATCCCTTCTTGAACTAGATACCAATCAAACACATAATGAGTTTCTCATTGAACATATTTTGGTGCCCGTATATGATTTGTAAGAGTTAACTATTAGTGCAAAATCACAGCACCCCTGAATGTTTGCAACTCAATGGATTGATACTTTCAGTGTCATTGCATAACACGGAGCATCTCTCAAAGCGTGGGAATTTGAAATTGAGAGAGCACTCTGGATGAAGGTCAATTCCTATTCCTCTTTTTAGGTGCACACATACAAATTTTCAGAGGATCTATCCTAAAATCTATTCTAACTTGCCAAGGAGACAGGGTTAAGAAGATGCACAAAATTAAACCTAAACTAACAGAGGTGATGCACCAAAGGAATGTTGAACACCGGCTTTGCTTACAAACACAGACCATTAAAATGTAATACAACAACCATGCATAGATAACCAATATTGCAATGAAAGATTAGATAAAGGCAAAAAACACAAGAGAGGGTTGAAATCATCCATAAACATGTATTATTTCTTCACAAACTGATACAGAACATTACAATGGCCAAAAGGCAAAAAACTTGCATTACAGTTTTAATAGAAGGTTCAGAATCCACGAATTCATCTACAAACTAGAGAAGAAGGGAGGGCGCAAAACCAAAATGTCCAACCCTTTACAATGAGCCAAGCTCTTACCTTTATAGATGCAATGAAGAGAGGAGAAGTAAATAGGTGGGAAACCTGGTTTGGAGCTCAGCTACCAGCCATCAAAGCCCCTACAAATCTGCCCACAATCTGTCAAGTCCGCCTCTCTATGTCTGTTTGGCATGTTGAAAAAGGAAGAACGACAGATCAAATCAAATCTGATCCAGTTGTTGAAGCAGTCAGATCATATATTAATGGCATGAAATTTTTTTGATTTTTTTACCCACCTAACCTTCTCAAAATTAGGGTTTCAGGCCTCCATGGCATGGAGGAGGTCAGGATCTTTCCAACAGTGCCAACTTTGTTGAATTTCGAGCACTGAATTGAAAGTTATGTTCATTTGAATATTTAAATCGGATCCATACAAAAATGGCGGAAAACTAGTTTTGTAAAACGGGTCCGCGGACCTGAAATTCACTTTGCGCATTTTGCACAAAAATTACAAAAATTCCCCGTGGCCCCGTAAGCTTGCAATTCACTTTTGCCAAAAAACCATCTTTAGGCCCGTTGGTCCACATTTTCCATTTGGGTGAAAAGTCTCCCCCAGGCCCGCTAGCCCGCTTTTGGCAAAGACTCCCTCAAAGGCCCGCCGTCCCACATGTAATTTAGGCCTGACACATGGCTTCTCTAGGTGTTAGTGGAGGTGCGGCTTACTTTTAAACTTTACGCCTTTTTGAAACAAAATCCAAAAGGTTCAAACTACCTTCAGAGACCTGCCTTCCCACTTTGACTTGAAACATGGCCACGTGTAGAGCTGACGCACATTTGGGGACCACTTTTGGATTTTTCTTTTGAAGTTGCCCTGAAGAGACACATGGCTCCTTCCACATCTTTTCTCTATTTCTTTATGTTTTTGCTAAGTCCCTTTTGTTTGGTGGGGCCATATGTCTGACCTAGCACACGTGGAGGGCTGGTGCGCATTTGGGATCTGCTTCCAGACTTTACCTTTTGAATTTGCATGGAGATGACACATGGAGGCCTCGCCATCCCTTCCATACTTAGTCGATTTAAGCAACTGGATCTATCTCCCCTTTTGAATTTTAGACACGTGGAAGCTCCATGCTCACTTGATACTGGCCCTTGGGCCGCCCCTTTTGAATTTGCACCGTTGAGACACTTGGCGCCCTCCGCTGACTCTTCCCCATCTTGAATTTTCAACTGTCGAATCTATCCCTTTTCGGACCTAGGACATGGGGAAGGCCAGTGCTAGTTTGGGAGACCAGATTTTAGATTTACCTTTGAAGATGTGCCTAGTTGACACGTGGCGCGAGTCTACGATACTTAGCCAATTCGGGCCAATGCTTCTCTTGAAACCTAGACACATGGAAGCCTCATGCTCATTTGAGTCTCTGCTTTGGGTTGCACCTTTAAATTTGCGTTGATGAGACACGTGGAGACTTCCGATGGTTCTTTATACTTAGTCGATTAAATGACCGGCTTTGTCCCTTTTTCAGACCTAGGACATGTGGAGGCTTGGTGCTTGTTTGATTCTCTGACCTTGGATTCGACCCTTGAAGGTGCGCTATTAATACATGTGACGCCTTCTACTGACACTCTTATACTTAACCGATTTAGCACCGTTGCCATTTGAATTTTTTTGGACCCTGACCACGTGGACGACTGGCGCTAGTTTGAGTCTCTGCCTTGGGTTCTTACTTTTGAAATTTTGCCGAGCTGACACATGGTTCTTTCCACTCGTTTGGAATTTTCAATAGTCGACTCTATCCCTTTTCGGGTCTGAGACACATAGAAGCTTCGTGCATGTTTGAGGTCTCAATTTTGAAGTACCCTTTTGGAATTGTGCCAAGCTGATGCGAGGCACCTTCTGCGAGTCTATTGTTTGGCCCCAAGTTGACTCGTTTGTGGATAAGTCTAAAAACTTTGAGCCTTTCCCTATTTTTCTCCTGTGATCCTCTGGTTTTTTTTATGTTGTTTGATCCTTTTCCGACCCTACTCCTCCATTGTAGAGCCCGCCCTTAACCCGACTGTTGGATTTGAAATGTGGGCTTGCAACACTGAGTTGAACCTTCGATTTTCTTTTGTGCAGGGTCATGTTTGATCAATTTTTTCGTGGGGAAAAATTGGGATAACAGTTTGGTGACTCATGGGGACATCTACCTACTAGATGAATAAACCAGTTTCCTTGTTGCATCCATTGGGCACAGATTCATAATTGATATCCTGATACTGATCTTCCCCTGAAATGAGAGCCCGACTACTTGCACTTGGTGACCCTGAACCTGGAATCCATTGTTCGCACTCTCAGTTTCCATAAGAAAACCTTGATTTATGAGAGTAGAGAATTTTAATGACCTAGGGATTTCACCTATCCCTGAAAATGGACTACGCACGAGCAAAAAAACACCACAACACACACTATGCACAAAACTGAAAATCATACATGCTCCAAGTGGAACATGCAGCGTGTACAATAGCACCTCTTCTACTAAAAACAAACCTAAACTATAACAAGACAATGTGCACATGCACTTACAGGAATAAAACCTACTGCTACCCTACACTAATGAAAGAGACAATCAATTTCAAATAAAACCTGATACTAGCAATGCAAAGAAGTTGCCCCTTCTTACAATTTGCAGCCATGAAGATGATTTGGTAATGAATTTGGTTGTTGGTATGAGTGAAAAACTGACAATAGGCCAATCCTCCACCCAAATCATCAAGGTATCAACTGGAAACAAAATAAATACCTCTTTTAGTTTCTCTGTATTTGGGTTGAAGATGAATTGCAGCTGATCCTTGGTATTTTGACACTCATCCTCATGCTTAGAAGCAAGCATGACTGGTTGTTGACTCCTCTCTTGGCTCTAGTGAAGCCAAGTACTTTATAGTGAATGGTCTAGTCCTTTGAATGTGCTCAATACTCCAAATTCTGACTTCAAAAAAGTAGTCTTCTTGCAAGCCTTCTTAGAAGAGGTGACTATATTCAATTAGATTTTATTCCTCTTTAACGTCTTCAGACAACTGATGTGTCACCTTAGTGAGTGGTACGAAAGGGATGGAAACGTCTTGTTCTTTTCCTTCTTCTGCTTCTGGTATGGCACTTGGAAGATTAAACTATTCCAACTTTGATTCAAGAGGCATGCTACAGACTGTAGGTTGCACTTGCACGTCCTCCTCCATGGCGGCAGGTTCTTGTGGTTGAAGAATGAATGATGGGACAGTGAAAGTTGTAATTTCTACGGGCTCCTCCTCATCAAAAAATTCTTCCAACTCTGACAGGAAATCAAGTTATTTGTTATCCTGTTGTAGCAAGATTTCTCCCTCTTGCATGGTGCCCTTTGAATCTACATTATTTTCACCATGTGTAGTTCCATTTTCAAACATTAAGCTAGCAAATTCAAATTCTTCCAAAAAATTAGATTTTTTGGAGAGATTGAATGGGAGAGAAATATGCAACTTCTTGTAAAACCTGCTCATGATTCGGTGCCTCTAAATTCATATTTTTTACCTCCATGTGCTCCTTCTCAACTGGACTTGGAGTTAGTTGTTCTTTCTCTTCCTTTTGCCCCATTGTTGCAACATTGGCTCTAAAGTCAGCCCCAACTACAAGTTTCTCTTCAACTTTTACCTCCTCTCTTGGCCTCACCATCAAGGGAAATTTTTCAATACCAAACTTAAAATACCATCTCTTCAAGTCCTCTATTATTTCTTGTCGATTGAGCTCTTGTTGTTGTCCTCCTTGGCTGGTTTTTTTATTGTTTTCTTCCGAAGTTAATCTTGGCAAGAAGGTAAGAAGAGGGATGGGTCAGGGGACAACCAGTTTTGCAATTACTTGTGGTGGTGGGAGAAATGAAACTTCATGTTCCTTTGGAGGGGATGACCATTTGGAAGGGAAAAGGGTAGAAGAACTGAGATGAGATGGAAGACTAGAAATTGGAGGAGTGAAATCCACAATGGGGGAAACAGGTGAGAGACTAAAAAATTGAAACTTAGAACAAGATGGTGTTGCTTGGGGAATGGGAAGAGGATTGTGGGGTGACAATGTTGAATTTTCCCATTTACATGCAAAATATTCAACATCCTTAACCCATTCTTCAAGTTGGGGCAGCATCTCAACGATGTAACTGAGTTCCTCTTGTAGGCTGAAATAGCTTGGAGCGAGGCCTTCCCATGGACAAGGGACCCTAAATCCAATCTTGAATGTTTTGTCTTGATTCGTAGCCTGGGCCTACATCATACATGCCTCCAATTTGTCTATCTTTAGCTACAACTCTGCATTCTTGGGCATAAGATATCCCCCACAACTGACATACTCTTGTTCTTCCATAACTGCATAGTTTGGTTCATGTCCACACTGATCTGCATATTGCTCTTGTGAGTATGCCCATTGTTGATTTTTTTTATAACATGGGTCTGGAGGAGGTTGATAATAACCTGAGAATGAATTTTTTATTTTTGGAGGAGAGTATGGATTGTGTGGTAGCTACTACAAATGTGAGTTCCACCATGGGAATGAAGCCATGATTGCACAACTTCATAGAATGGAAGAGGATGAGAGAGGTGGAAGAAGAATGAATGAAAATGGATGGGGAGAAGGTTTGCAACTCAGAGGATGGGTCATTTGACCAGATGGAGTCACCAGATGTGGTTAAACATGCCTCCAGAGGCTGGATCTCAGCAATAACACATCAAACATGCTGAGATGAAGATGTAAAGCTCCTCAGTCTGGTCCGACTGGGCATGCCAAAACTGTTAGGTGGTTGCACGGTGGCTTAAGATTTGTTGTTGATAATGAGACACCTTGGAAATATGAGAAAAATCTAACCTCAGTGTCCCACAAGGCATGCCAAAAATGTTAGTGCAAAATCACAACACCCCTGAATGTTTGCAACTCGGTGGGTTGATACTTTCAGTGTGATTACATAACATGGAGCATCTCTCAAAGCGTGGGACTTTTAAATCAAGAGAGCTCTCTGGATGAAGGTTGATTCCTATTCCTCTTTTTAGGTGCACACATAGAAATTTGTAGAGGATCTATCCTAAAATCTATTCTAACTTACCAAGGAGATAGGGTTAAGAAGATGCACAAAATTAAACCTAAACTAACAGAGGTGATGCACCACAGGAATGTTGAACACCAGCTTTGCTTACAAACACAAACCATTAAAATGTAATACAACAACCATGCACAGATAACCAATATTGCAATGAAAGATCAAATAAAGTTAACAAACACAAGAGAGGGTTGAAATCATCCACAGACATGTATTATTGCTTCAAAAACTGATACAGAACATTACAATGGCCAAAAACCAAAAAACTTGCATTAAGTCTAAATAGAAGGTTCAGACTCCACGAATTCATCTGCAGACTAGAGAAGAAGGGAGGGAGCAAAACCAAAATGTCTAACCCTTTATAATGAGCCAAGATCTTACCTTTATAGATGCAGCGAAGAGAGGAGAAGAAAAGAGGTGGGAAACCTAGTTTGGAGCTCAACTACCAACCATCAATGCCCCTGTAAATCCTCCCACAATATGTCAAGTCTACCACTCTATGTCTGTTTGGCGTGTTGAAAAAGGAAGAACGACGGATCAAACAAATCTGATCTGGTTGTTGAAGTAGTCAGATCGTATATTAATGGCATGAATATTTTTTGCTATTTTTTACCCACCTAACCTTCTCAAAATTAGGGTTTCAAACCTCCATGGTGTGGAGGAGGTCGAGATCTTTCAAACAGTGTAAAATTTGTTGAATTTTGAGCATTGGATCGAAAGTTATGTTCATTTGAATATTTAAATTAGATCCGTACAAAAATGGTGGAAAACCAATTTTGCAAAATGGGTCCATGGGCCCGAAATTCACTTTGCGCCTTTTGCACAAAAATTACAAAAAATGCCCCGTGGTCCCACAAGCATGAAATTCACTTTTGCCAAAAAACCATCTTCGGGCCCGCCGGTCCACATTTTCCATTTGCGCACAAAGTCTCCCTCAGACCCATCGGCTTGCTTTTGGCAAAGAATCCCTAAGGCCTGCCTTCCACATGTAATTTAGTCCTAACACGTGGCTTCTCTAGGTGTCAGCGGAGGTGTAGCTTACTTTTAAACTTTACGCCTTTTCAAAACAAAATCCAAAAGGTTCTAACTACCTCTGGAGACCCACCTTCCCACTTTGACTTGAAACATGGCCAAGTGTAGATTTGGTGCATGTTTACGGACCAATTTCAGATTTTTCTTTTAAAGTTACACCGAAGAGACACATGGCTTCTTCCACGGCTTTGCTTTGTTTCTTTGTGTTTTGGCTAAGTCCCTTTTGTTTGGTGGGGCCATATGTCTGACCTAGAACATGTGGAGGGCTGACGCTCATTTGGGACCTACTTCCAGACTTTACCTTTTGAACTTACACAGAGATGACATGTGGAGGCCTCCACCATCCCTTCCATACTTAGTCAATTTAAGTAGCCGAATTTGTCCCCCTTTTTGAATTTTGGACATGTGGAAGCTCCGCGCTCACTTGAGACTGGCCCTTGGGCCACCCCTTTTGAATTTGCGTCATTGAGACACTTGGCGCCCTCTGCTGACTCTTCCCCATCTTGACTTTTCAACTATCGACTCTGTCCCTTTTCAGACCTGGGACACATGGAAGGCCAACGCTAGTTTGGGAGACCCACTTTTAAATTTACCTTTGAAGATGCGTCAAGCTAACACATGGTGCCTTCCATGAGTCTGCGATACTTAGCCGATTTGGGCCGATGCCTCTCTCAAACCCTAGACATGTGGAGGCCTCACGCTCATTTGAGTCTCCACTTTAGGTCACGCCTTTGAATTTGGACTGATGAGACATGTGGATACTTCCATCAGTTATTTATACTTAGTAGATTAAACGGTCAGTTCTGTCCCTGTTTTCGAACCTGGGACACGTGGAGGCTTGGCGCTTGTTTGAGTCTCCTCCCTTAGCTTTGACCCTTGAAGGTGCACCGTTGAGATATGTGGCACCTTCTACCGACACTCTTATACTTAACCAATTTAGGCCCGCTACCATTTTAATTCTTTTGGACCATGTCCACGTGGAGGGTTAGCGCTACTTTGAGTCTCCACCTTGGGTTCTTAATTTTTAAATTGTGCCGAGATGACATGTGTTTCTTTCCACTCATTTGGAATTTTCAATGACTGACTCTATCCCTTTTCAAGCTTGGGACACGTGGAAGCTTTGCACATTTTTGAGCTCTCCATTTTGAATTGCCCTTTTGGAATTGTGCCAAGCTGACACGTGGTGCCTTCCGCGAGTCTGTTGTTTGGCCCCAATTTGAATCGTACATGGCTAAGTCCAAAAAATTTGAGCCTTTCCCTATTTTTCTCCTGTGAGCCTCTAGTTTCTTTGAAATTTTTTGATCCTTTGCCAACCCTGCTCATCCATTATAGAGCCCTCCTGTAACCCGACTGTTGGATTTGAAATGTGGGCTCGCAATATTGAGCCGACCCTTTGATTTTCTTCTGTGTAGGGTCGTGTTTGATCAATTTTTCCGGGGGGGAAATTAGGATAACATTAACCATGGTATGTGAGATAGTTTATCCTAAAAATCCTTAGTATCATGAAATATACACTTTGGATACAAATCATGACCTTGTACTTTGGATACTTTTATGTTATGCACAGATAAATTAGTTTTGAATAATTTATTAGACAACCTTTATCATGTTGTAGATGTTGAAACCTCATACAACATCCTTCTCGTTCACCCATGGATACATGCCATGCAGCCCATACCTTCCAAATTTCATAACTGCATAAAGTTCCCTCACAATGACAAATAATTTACCTTGCTTGCAAATGCCAAACCAATTGAATATTGTAATCTCTTAGAGGTAAGATATAATCACACAACCTATTGTCCTTCTGTAGATAGGTCTACTACTCCTCGTATCATACCTATCAAATATGAAAACCGTATAGACCCTAATACACTCTTACAATCTCAACCTTCTACATTACTAATCCCAAGTCCAACATACTATAGCGCGGACACCTACATGCCAATGCACATCACTCTAGCTTGTGCACCTATTAAAGCTCATGTACCTACTTATACGCTAGTTCTTACACTACGCTAGCATGTTTCCCCATTCACACTCGTGTGCCTACATCTATGATAATACGTACATCACTACTTTAGTGCATGTTGTGGGTCACGCTAGCATAACTAAGTGTGCACGCTAACGTCACTTTTCAACTTTCCTCTAATCCTAAAACACAATAAATTATTTCAAAAGATAATTTTTTTGATACATATCATGCCATCGTCACTAGGAGCTCAACCAAAATCTCATACATGGTCTGCACGATGCCTACACTGGGGATGACAAGCCATCTCTCTCACAACTCAAAGCAAAAATATCACTTAGATGAAAAATACACTATAGTAGAAAAAATGACCAATGATTTTTGCAACCCTCCCATACTTCTACTTAAACCCTTCTCCTAACCACAATTGCACAAATTTTTGGCCTTGGTGCCCTTGCACCTAAATTTTTACGTCCATTCGTCTTCTCCTTGTCTGTGATTCCTTCTCTCTCTACTATCAAGTGATTGTCCACCACTTCATTATGTCACCCACCCCTTGAGGGGGCATCCCTTGGTAATTATTTAGACTCACTAGGGCATCCAAAAGTCTTCACCAAGGAAAATCATGCAGTCCATCACACTTCTTTAGTATTTGTTTACTATTTTACAGGTATCTAGTATCTTTAAAGCGTTATTATTACGTAATAACACATTAAAGAGGGGAAAATGTAGACACCCCAAAATAAGCATTACACATTATAAACATTCGAAATCTTATTAAACCCATTGTTTCTCATTAGAATTAATTTAATTAATTCTGTTGCACCCTATCACCCCCTTAGTTAATTTTATTAGCTAATTTTATATCAAATTAATTAAATAATTCCACACACATCCACTTTCATTTTTAAAAAAATTAAATATCCTCACATCCTATCCACCTCCTCAACTCAAGTTGACTAAAAGTCACGACTAAAGCTAAAAATCATTATTAAAATCAAGAAGATATGTTTACATTAACTGAAATCATGCATTTGAGTTAACTAAAGATATCTCCCATGTCATGGCAATCCAAAATTAGTTCACATTCTTCCAAAAGAAAATCATTCACGAAATTTTTTGGGTGAATTGAATAGAGGATATGGAATTAATGTTCAAAAACATGTGCAACCCATTTGCCAACCCAGTAATGACTCATCCATACAAATCTAGAACAACAGTTTAACTCTTCAATCAATCTGGAAACTCAACTAAACAACTTAGTCATGTTTAGTTATCTCCAAATAAAATCAATCTAAACTTATCTTGAGGATTCACCTTCCTCGACTATAAATCAATGGTCTTTCCTTCACAAATCATCCACCAACAGGCTTGAGAGTTCATACTATTATTATGTCTGATTGCTTGATGAATCAATCGGTCATACAAGTATTCTTCCCATATCAAATCAAATCAGCCATCTTTATGCTCATAACTTGATCTATCTTTCACTCAGAATATTTCTTAGAGCATCCAAAAAACTACAAAAGCTTTCAAATAAATAAGATCCAATAGAAACATCACTCAACCCTATTCTTATAGTAAGATCCAATCTGAGGGGGCTTTGGATATTATCAAAGGAAGGTTTGTTGTACTTTTTTTAACTTTATTTATTTATTTAATTTCCATGGTTTATAATAGGTAATTCATCATTTTTCTCCACAGTCATGAAATAGTTTCCCATCCCATTATATTGATATAGAATGTCTTCTCACCGTCATTCGAATTTTGAATGTATATTTCATCTTATTCTCAGGAAGGAGGTTATTCATTTGATATTTTATTGGAATGGTTACTTAAGACCAATCCATTTGTATCTCACCACCTACATTCTAAAAAACAATTCTACTCAACAACATCCCATAAGAGGTGGAAATGTCAACCATCAATACAGTTATCTTCACTGTCTTGTCTGGGAAGGAAACAAAAGCTACTTGTGCATCCTTGATTTGGATAATCAGATGGAATTCCTTGGTTTACATAGAGTAGAAATGGACATAAGCATTGGTCAGGGTAAGACCAAGGAAATTTATAACTTTGGCAGGAATAACGTTTTCAAAAACACCATAATCAATTATATAATTATTTATTTTATGACCTACAATCAACAATGTGAGGTAAAAGGGTTCTCTCTTTCCATAAGTGAATGGAATTGAAGCAATGAGGTTTCGAGATGGAGATGAGGTAGGGGTAGGAAGTATTCCTTTGGAGGTAGATGGAATGGATTTAGTCTTAGTAATTCCATTCTTGATACATTGTACTAGCTTATCAAACTGATCAGGATGGGTTTGTAAATATTCATATTCTGAAATTTGTACCTTATAATTCCTTACATGATCAATTATATTGAAGGAAGTGGACAAGGATGATTCAATATTTCTAGAAAAATTAACAAGGGAAGTAGACACTACTTTGGGAGTATAAACAACAAATTTAATAGGAGTACAAGAGGATTTAACAAGATTGGAAGAATATGATTTACCCGGAGAGGAAGATGCAACCTTATATGTGTTAGAAGATAACTTCTTCTTTTTAGAGGCCATAGAAGTAGGAAACGATGATCCTCTACTGGTTATTATTTTTTGTTGAGTCATCACATGAGGATCTGGAGAATTTTTTTAGAAATAGGAAAGGAATATTCTTTTTGTGCTTGTGAGAAATGAACATTACACATAAGTAACTAGTCATATCAACTACAACTTCACCATATTACTCATAAAAATAATATTCAAAATAGCCAATATTTACATCTTCAACTTCTTCAATTTTCTGGACATTTCATTCTTCTTCTTCATGTGAAAGATATACAATTTCTTCTTCATCATCATCTCGAGCTTCACAAGCTATATTGAGAGGTGGGAATTGTGAAGAAAGTCTCTTTAGAGAACCAAAAATCCATTTCTTATTTTGAAAATTATACCTAGGCACATCCTTGTAGGGAGTACTATGAGAAAGTTGCTTCTTTAGAGAAATCACATTTTTAACTAGTTTTTGCAGCAGTGGATTAGTAGTTCCCAAGCTATAAATTTGATCTTTATCTTTGCTTGATCCTCTCTTGATTTTACTGGACATGATAAAATCATCTTCAACTTCTACTGTGAGATCTTAAGCCTCCTCCAAAGTGATTGGTTCAAATCTTCTCAAGATGAACCCAACTTCCAGTAATTGAGAATTTGTAAATAATCTTTGTTGATTGTCTTCAGTAGGCTTGACAGCTTTGAGAATCTTGTTGATCAATCTATTTAATTGAAATGTGAAATATCTTATAGCCTCATGAGGTTCTTTCTTCAATTATGACCACTGAATAAACAAAGTGTGAGCATCCTCATCTAATTTTAATATGGATTAAAATTCTAATTTCAACTTAGCCTAATTGGTGATTTAGCTTCTTGGTAGATGATATAACTAATCATCAATAGCGTCTTGTAATGATTCAAAGATCAATCAAACAAACACATCTTCATGTTTAACTCTCAACACACTCAAGGATGTAATGATAGTTGACATGTGCTCATTAAGATGTTGTTTTCCATCTCCTTTGAACTTAGGAAATTTCTTTCTTGACCCTTCAAGTAATTAATAAAGTGGAGGAGATGAAGCTAGTGGACTAGTAGTCTATCCCCAATGTACATATGTGAGCATCTTTGGAGGAAGAGCATTAAGTAGTTGTGGAGAGATGATATATGCAATTTGGTTAGGAAGAGGATTTTCAAGTGGGCCTTTAAGATAAATTTCATTAGCTTGTATTGGAATCCATATGGGAGAAATTATGAAATCATCGTATTATTGTTTCTCGAATGTGGGATCTACAACAAAACTTTCTCAATCACCTCTTGTGTACATTCTATCCACCAATTTGTAGAAAGGGTAATTAACTCAAAACATAAAAACATATTTTCATATTGCAAGGAGATGAATTTTAGTTTATATGATTTTTTTTTGAAAATATATTTTTAGGATTTTGTGGAACTATAGGGTGCAATAAAACAAAATATGCCCCATGGTGAGCGCCAAAATTTATTGGTAAAATATTTTTTCGGGGACAAAATATGGGGTTTTTCAATGTTCGTAGGACTAGGTCTCTCTACTACTAAATGGGATGACTCCCATTTATTGAAAAATAGAAATTATATACACTAATTGTAACCTTGGGGGTGGCCAAATACTAAAGAATGTACAAGAACACCCTTTCTATAACAACAAAAAAATAGATTAGAGAGGGAGGATTTTGTAAGTAAGAGAGGAGATAATTATAAGAAAAGAAGGGGGAAAGTGAGAGGGGAGTTATTCCAATGAGAAAAATACAAATTTCATTAACCATTAATTTAGAATAGTTTTCCACCACAATGAGAAGAAACATGCTAACATATGAAATCAAATAAATACTATGAAAAAATAACAAAAATTGACACAAATTTTAACCAATGATCCTCATTTCATTTCATTAGGTACACAACCCTTGATTCCTTACAAAACTTATTATAAAATGAAGGAAAATATTATGAGCAAATGGAAGAATACAACATGCTAAGGAGAGAAAATACTTATCCTTTGGAATGAAAAAGTCATTCCAATATATAGTATTCTTACATGTATTTTCATATTTCCATGTGACCTTTCATATTCCAGATTAAAATAAGACACTTTTCCTTATTTTAAGAAACACACTTTTACAATAGAAGAATATGAAATTATTTAAGTGAATCAGATAAAATTAGAAAAAGTGCTCCCCCAATGAAGAAATAGAAATCACTAAGTGAGTAAATTCAATTTTTACAAAAATGTGATTTATTCATAAAAAAAAAAAGATGGGGAGAAGCAAGTAGGGAACAGAAGAAGAAACTATCCCGCAGATGGAGATCTAGAAGATGAAGACCCTTGAATATGCTACACTTGAGGAACCTTTATAGTTTAACATAGGCATCTGAAAGAATGTGACAACATCCTTGACCTCACACTCACACAGAATAAATGTGTTTTCCATAACATCAATCCATGAGTCGACTACTTCCAAGATTTTATTTCCTTATACAAACAAGTTTGGGAACTCTTTGGTTGCTTCAGAAATAGTGTTGTAAATTTTGGCCATCCTATTCGTTGAATCAACATTGACACATTGAGGATAAATATTTGATCCTTGATGTTTCTAATGAACTATTCCTTGATTTCTATAGTTTTTCTCATCTTGGAATTATTTTCATCAAGCAGTTGGCCACCCATGTCATGCAGATCAACACAAATTTCAGATTTTAGCATTTCATTCCTCTACAAGAGTGGAGAAAGATCATCGAATTTCTCTTTAAGAGTATTGATTCTCTATTCAATAGTTGGTACCCAATTTCTTGAAATATCATCTTATACTCATATAAAAACTCCTCTGGATAAAAGGACATTCTTGTCCAAGTTTGGAAAGGATCAAACATTAGGAATCAAATTATCCTAGTGATTTTTTTGGCATCAGTGTCTTCCAAAGTGTCTTTTATTTTCAAAGTCAATATCTCAACATACTAATACACTTTGTTGATCTCATAGATTAATTTGTAGCTATTTATCATAATACTTTCAACCCATGAATCCATAACCCTCCCATGATTATTGGATCGTTTAACCTATTCCATGGTGTTATGATCAAGACTATTGATGGGAGAGATAGCCCAATCTGGAGAAGAAGAAGAATCATCCAAGTTAAAATGTTTTGATGTAATGAGAAAGAAAATGCACATGCTTCTCATGTTGCTCCTAAGTTTTCTTTCCTTTATTTTCTCTTTTAATCAATATTAAAATTGATTCTCTTAAGTTATGCATGTCCCCCTCATGAGTAGATTCTCCCATTGGAATTCTACTAAGATCATAATCAGCAAGGGTCATTTCTACCTAAGGTATTTCAACGCATGGATGTTCCATTTCCACTTTTTTTTCAAGAAGCATCAAATATCAATCTAGAATTGGTTTTATATTTCTTTGACGCTTTGATTTATTTAAAGACATTTGTTATAATATCATAGTTAGGTGTGATGGCTTAGGTACTTGTTTGTTTCCTCTCTTCTATCAATGATGATATCTAGGAGAAAGAAGGATGGGGAGAAGAAGAGGAAGATGATAAGATTTGTAATGGTACATGAGAAGGACAAGGGGAAGAATGAATGGGTGAATGGGGATGAATGATAGATGATGGTAAATGAGAAAGAGGAAGATTCCCATGAGGAGAGTTCATAGGAAGGGAAAAGGATTGGTAGATGTCTTATTCTAGAACAATTGGGATGTCCTTTACGGGAGAGATGGAAATTTCTCTTAGCTTAGGGGAAGTTGCAGGGTTCCTTATTATAAGTGATTTTGAGATGAGAGATCTGTGAATTCTTGGGATAAATGACCTTTTGAGGATTGTTTGATGCTGAAACATTGTTTTCAATAGCAAGTGACTTTAAACCCTTAATATAAACTTTAGTGCGAGAATTTCCTTCACCAGCTTTAGAGTCAAAGCTTTTATTACAGAAAGCGAATTTTGATACTTTATTGAGGAACCATTTCTTATACCTCGTTAACACTACAGATGTGTGGTCCATGATATCACATATCTCCCTAATCAACCAATCAATAGGATTTAGCGTCTTATATTATATTTGTTTCATGAATTACAAATCAATCAAGTCCCTCCCATCATCTACCAACCCTTTAGTTACCCATTCCACCCTGAAAGCCTTAATTTATTTAATATTCATCCTCATATAATCTCTTCATTTAACCTCAATATCATCAGAAAAATCATCCCAAAAGTCTTCAATTTCATGTTGATGAGTGTCAATATAAGTAAATCTCATGTTATTCTTGAATAAATATTTGTTTTCAAAGTTGGTTCTTTTGAAGTAAAACAAATATTGAAGAGGAAAATGGTTGAATCAATATTCTAAGAATATTTAGAATTATTACAACAATAAATTATGATATTTATGGGAAATTGTACACCTTTGAATTTTCTCTCCTTTAATCTAGCATGGACAGTTCTGAATTGTCTATAAAGCTCAAGTAAAACAAACTTGTCACTAACATACTTGAGAAGCTTGTAGGAGTATCCTTCAAAGCCAATTATCTTGATATGTGTGAAATTTTGGAAATTAATGAAGTAACTCCCGTACTTGATGACAATATCTGCAACATCTTTTGAAATCTTCAATGTAGTGTCACCTTCCAATGATCTTACTACAAATATGGTGAGAGCATTGTTGACCTGTTTAAAATGTTATACACTTCCTTCATGAGTGATTTGAGTCACCACATATGAAATCATATAAAATTAACTTGTGGAAGCCACACTTAGCAAGGCATTATGTAGATTATCGCTAATAATTTGGGACCAATCTATACATTGCGGTCATTCACATATCATGTTCATGAATTAAACCATCCATGATTTGAATAATGTTTGAAATTTTATAAAATTCCTTCATGATTGATTTGAGTCACCAGATATGAAATCATATAAAATTAACTTGTGGAAGTCACACTCAGCAAGGCATTATGTAGATTATCACTAATAATTTAGGACCAATCGATACATTGTGATCATCCACATATCACGTTCATGAATTGAACTATCCATGAATTGAATTATGTTTTCGTGGGGTCACCCATAACTTATCTTAATAGAAATATCATATCCAAAAGTTCTTTGTGGAATTCGACTCTCACCAGATTCTTGGGAATATTTGGCGGTCCTCTTTTTTGAACTTTTAACCAAGAGTAGGATAGCATATTTTGGAGCTTGGAATCATAGTTATCCCATCCAACCAAAGCATATTTTTTAGTTAAGACCATGAAAAATTTCTTCCTTGGAATTCTATTTGTGATACCAATGTTAACTGGATCCATTTAGGCTAACAATATGCCATTGGTTGCTTTAATTTCACAATTAATGGGATTGTAATGGTTTGAGCATGTCAAAACTAGGTCAACACATTGAATGGATATAAAATATCCTATAGCCCTATACAAACCACGTGAAATATTGTGTCTTCCATTTTAGTTCAGTTGTTATCCATCATCCTTACATGAAAATCACTGAAATCCATGAAGTCAACATTGCTATCTCCAACATTGGGCAAGTTAGTGACCAAGACAAAGATGGGTTCGTATCTACAATATTTGAGCTTCATGATGTAAACAAAGTAGATAAAAGTGATGAACAAATGTTTTTAAGGGAAAATGGATATATGAAAGTTACAAAATAGAGTTTTTATGTTTATTGGAGAAAAACACTTGGAAACCCTCTGATGTTGGGAAAAATAAATAATGTTATTTATCAAATGAGAAGACCATCAATGTGAAGGAACCTGGAAGAGGAGTTTCTGAAAAAATATTCATGAAATTATGTTTGTATGATCATCAAATACGAGTGAAACCCTCTTGAGGCGTGTAGGTTTAACTAGGGCAAATTGGTTATGTGTGGAGAGATTCTAATTAGATTTTGGGAGAAAAACAATGAAATTTTTTCCACATGGTGGTTTCAAAATTATTTTGGGAGGATGGGAGGTGTTTTAAGTGATTTTGAAAGTGATTTTGAGATGGAAAACAAGTTTAAGTTCATAAACACATAACCTAAAACACACTTTATGATGATGTTGGGAATATATGAGTGTAGAAGTGCACTTTATGAGGTTCATGGGAGCACTTAGTACAAAAGCACACTTAGAGGAGTGTATGGGAACAACTTAAATTTCCAAAGCACAATTTTCATGGTGAGTGGGAACAATGAACAATGATAGTACATTCCCAACACAAAATTAGAACAATAAATAGTGAAAGCACACTTTATGGGGTTCATAAGAATAGCAAATAGTAAAGTCCATCCCCAACTCAAAATTAGAACATGAACATTGCACAACACTCCAAAATCCCATGAGAAGGGTAGCTTAAGCACATGAATAGTGAAAAAGAACACTCTCAACACAAAATTAGAACATGGGAAGTGTAAAAGAGGACCTAGGAGTGATTCCAGGAACTAGAAGTTTAAAAGTGCATTCCAAACTCATAATTAGAACAATGAATAGTGAATTCCCTCCTCCTATATCAAAAATGGGAGTTTTATAGGGGTATAATGTATGATTTTGATTATAGAACAAACAAATAATCCATTACCACTATTTTAAAGAGCTAAAAATTCTTATAGTTTGAATTCTAGGCCAAAACAAATAAATGACCAAAATGATCACTAGGAGGTAATAAACACTTTTTTATCTTTCAGGGAATATTGAGATAGCTAGGATCAAAACCAATTATTGATGATATAGATGACTCCATGATCCTCCATTTTGATACCATAAGGGATTATGTGTCCATCTGGAGCTCCCGTAATTTGCTATACAAGATCACTTCTTCATTGGGACCAAAACACCCTAGCACTGGAAAGGTTTTTATTCCGGGAACATATACAATGCTCACTTAATTTAAATTTGAGTATAAAAGTGTGATATAAACTCTGAGAAATTTCTTGTGAATACACATAGGACACTTGAAATCATACAAAACTCACACAAGACCATTCACAAGTTGACTCTCACAAAGGCGTAAAAATTGCTATATGGGTTGAATTTCTCAAAGGAGAAACAAGTTTATTTGGGGTTATCAAGCAAAATGAATACTAAAATTTTACATACCAATAATTGGATATTACTTTGGGAATTTTCTTGGGTTGAGTAGAGCATAAATGAGGCAAATCATGGACATTAGAATCTCATAGTTTTAAGTAGAACAATGCCTTATCCATTAGAAAAAATAGAGTTAAGGGAAATGAAAATGAAATGAAACCAATACACCACGCAAATAAAACACACCAACACACAATAGGAAATAGAAAATAATCACAAAACAAAAACAAATCTAACTCAACTATAGGATAGACAGAGGACAACCCACATTCATTTGTTATACAATTTCAATTATTCCTCATTGCGGGGAAATTTTTAGAGGGGTTCCATCTAAATATGAAAAGAGAAAGTATTGTCTCCATAGAGATGCCTAATCTTGAATGGACATAGCCACAAAGAGTAAAATTTTCCATGGTTACCCTTTTGATCTCTTATTTTATCCCAAAGGAGGACCAAATTTCTGATCTAAAATTATCTCTTCCAAGATTTCTAATCAAAAACAATTTCACCTGCATCTGTTGCTCTTTGTTTCTATCAGCCACCATGATTTTACCTCACTTAGCTTCTCTATATACAAAATTATTTTGTCCAAAGAATCTTGGACTTTTCCATCTTCTATTGACATTACCAACTATAAGGAGGGCAACTCAACTAAGATAGGTACCTAAACATTTATTCCATATAAAAATGAAATGGAAAATTCCAATATGCTTATTTAGAGTAATCTAGTTAGACCATAAGGCATCATATAGATTCTTATGCCAATTCCTCTAACTTTGATCCACCAACTTACATATGATTATCACAATATTATTATTGTCTGATTCTTCTTGGCCATTACCCTATGGATAATAGTCAAATGGGCGAGAAATTTAAATTCCATGCTCATAAAAAATCCATTCATCTCCATAAAAGAGAAATAATCAGCATTATTAGCAAAAATATTCTATGGGACACTGAAACAGATTAAAATGTACTCCTTGAGAAAAGTGCAAACAGTCTCTGTGTTAGCATGTTTGACTGGGATAGCTTCAACCCAATCAATGTAGTAATCCAAGGTAATGAGCACATATGTGTGGCCTAAACTTGAATATGGCTTGAGAATACCTAAAAAATCCAAACCCCATTATTGGAAAGGTTCCTCAATTATTATGGGCGAGAGAGGAAGAGTAGCCAACTAAGGTCTACCAATAAATTGTTGGCATTTTTCACAATTGGTTACCCATTCTTGAGAATACCAAAACAAAGTGGGCCAATATTATAATCCTCTCATAATATTTTGACTCATGACCAAAGATGAGAAATGACCACTGCAGACTTGATCATGATAGTCTTTTAGCAACCTCTCATATTTTTCTTTGTCAACACATTGCAAGAAACAATTGTCTAGTCCTCTTTTGTAGAGTATATGATTCTAGATTATATACCATGTTTCTTGTAAATTATGAGTTATATGTTATTTATCATTCAAATGATATGGAGAATGTGTGTGTGTGTGTGTGTGTGTGTGTGTGTGTGTGTGTGTGTGTGTGTGTGTGTGTGTGTGTGTGTGTGTGTGTGTGTGTGTTAAGAAGTGGATAATATTTGAATACCATTCGGAAGTAGTACTCACCAATAGTACTATAGGCAATTGATTGTCTGATACATCGCTTTGGAATCTGGTTTACTTCCTCATTTGAATCCGCATTATTCTCAATAATTAGTTGACAAGCATTTTCCTCATAAAATGTTTTTTGGATGGATTTCAAGATCATATTTTTGAACTTTGGAAATATAGCTGCCTCTTTTGGATCCAAGATCTTGTCGAGTAAATAGTGACTTTATTGCGGTGTTAGGAACACATACAATTTTATGAGAATTTAGGATATAGAATATAAATTTTTTGGCATCCTTGACAGCTGTAAACACATGTTTCACCACATTTTAATACTTAAACTCATGAATCTTCAGTAGATGACTCATGAATAATATTAGGTATTTAATATCTTCTTAATTTTTTTACACAAGAATAGCTAAGAGAGTATGCTCAGAAGCATAACAATATATGATAAAAAAATTATTTAAGTCTATGCACACCAATGTGGGAGCATGAGCAATATATTTCTTTAAATCACTCTTAAATTCATTATTCCAACCAAAATATCCTTGGTGTTTCATCATATCCATTATATGTTTAGTCAATTTCAAAAAATCAAGAACAAAGTGATGGATAAAATTAACCATATCAAATACAGAGTGAACACTTGGTTTGCTTGTTGGAAAATAGAGTTTCTGAATAGCCTCCACATGTTGAGGATCAAGTTTAGTACTTTCCTTGTTCACAATATGCTCAAGGTGTTTCCCCTCAGTCACTTCAAATACTGAATTTTTGGGATTCAAGCAATTCCATGTCCTTTGCAATGGATTAGGACCTGCTTTAGATGTTTCAAATGATTACCCCACTTCTTTGAGTAAACCACGAGGTCATCAAGGTATACCACTATACACTTGTTCTTTCAGTCCTTAATGATAAGTCCATGGCTCTCTAGAAAGTGGTTCCTATATTGATGAGGCCAAAAATTCATACGCTTGAATACAAATATCCCCCAAGGAGTTGTGAATGTAATATTATGCTAATCCTCTGAAGCTACTTCAATATGGTTGCACCTAGAAAATACATCAAGCATAGAAAAAATCTAAGAGTTGGTAACTACCGGTAGAATTTGGTCCATGATAGACATTAGATTGTTATCTTTAGTAAGGCTTGATTTAGATTCCTAAAATTAAATCTCACCACTTTTCTTATGGACCAGAACTATATTTCCACCCAAGTGGAATGATGGATAGGAGAGATAATACGTGCATTCAACATGTTGAGCACATATTCTTGGATGGTCCCAAATATTTTGTGGTTATTTTACCTATGATTTTTAAAAAATGGTTCTACCCCTGGTTTGAAAGGGATATAATGTTGCATTTCTTTCATAGGAGAAAGCCAAGACATCTAATTAATTTTTCAAAAGCCAGATAAAACATCTGTGTTCTTCACGGGGGAATCATTTACCAATATTAACCAACCTTGGCTACTTTGTTGTTCCAATATAAATCTTCTCATGTTTAGCGGAACTATGAGGAGACTCCTTGGCCTTATATTTTACAAATTCATCATGTATATCAAAAGTATGTTCTAAAGATACCTTGCCCTTTGGGATTTTTTCACCTTTCAATTTGATAACACCATATTCATATATTTCTTCAATCTTATTTTTTTATTTTTTTGTAAAATAGATTCTCTATATGGAGCATTAACTCCATCATAATAAAGGTTGTTGAACTTTTCTTTTTAGTTTAAGAAAGACAAAACATGATTGTCATCTTTGAAAACTTACCTTTTTTTACATTATCTGGCACACTAGGTCTGGAAACCATCTCAATTAAATAATTGTGTTCCCCAAATGAAGGATGAGGAATGAACAAGGACGTTAAAACAACCAGATAATCCACCTTCTCATTTTTCTCTAGTGGGACTTTTTGAATAGAAAAGGATTCAAACTATTCTATACAATCCATACTCTTTTTCTATAGGTCTTCACTTGTAATTGGTTCTTGACTTGTTTAACAATCATTTTCACATCCCCAAAAAAGTGTAAATTTTTTATTCCCATCTCTTCCATAGCTCTCATACCAAACAGTATGGATTCCTACTCAGTAGTGTTATTTATGTTTGAAAACTACAATTTATATGGGAGATGAAATAATTGACCAGAAGGGGAAGTATGCATAATGCAAACACTAGATATAGAAATAGAAAAACTACCATCAAATTATAGAGTCCATAGATCATTTGCTTCTTCCTCCATCAAGGTAGGTAACTCATCATTTTTCTTTATAGTCATGAATTAGCTTCCCATCTCATTATCTCGATATAAAATGTTTTCTCATGGGTCATTTAAATTTTGAATAATATATTTCATCTTCTTCTTAGGAAGGATCATCTTCATTTGACCTTTGATTAAATGGTTATATGAGATTAATCCGTTTATATCTCACCACCTACATCCCAATAGAAGCTTCTACCTAAAGAAATCTCATAAAGATGTGGGAATTTCAACCTCCAATATGGTTATTTTCACTTTCTTATCCAGGAAGGCAACAAGATCTACTTGTGCATCCTTGATTTTGCCAACAAAAGGGACTTCCTTTATTTCCATAGAGTAGAAAAATTGCTAAGTATGGATCAAGGTGATGTTTTAACCCTTATTAAATTTTAGGCCAATTTAGTTAGGTTTTAGAATAGATTTGAGTTGATTACAAATCTTACAAAGATGTTATAATAGAAATACTAACTCATATTTGAAATTCAGATCTAATAGAAAGAATTAGCCTACACCAATCAACCTAACATGCAATTGAAATTTCAAAACAAATGTATGGAGGTGCTTAGCTGATTTCAGATGACTTTTGGAGATATATGGGACTGCGTAATAGTGAAATTAGGAGATTTGAACCTAAATGACCTTCAAAATTGGAACTATGACTATGAATCCACATGGGTTGAGGCCATACCAAAATTTTAGAACTGTATTATGTAAACCTAAGCTAATTGTACAGTCTTGAACCTAACTTGATTCAACTTCTGTAACTTTTTTTGGTGCTCACCTTCCTGGGATTTTTGTTGTTGTAAAACCCTAGTTATCACACATACAATGAGGCTCTATGTATGGAATTATTATTGCATCAAACCCTATCCATGGATAAATATTCCTTCAAAAAAAACATTAGAAGGGTTTTGAGAACTCCCATATTGGAACTACTCTGAAGAGTCTTTAAACTACACGTCATTCTCCACCTAGCATGTGATATCTAGATAAATCAATAAAATTTGGCATTTTCTTTGACCATTCTTGATTTTAATTTTATCTTGCTAAAGTACTTGGAGAGAGGATGTTTGTAGATTAGAGATATGGTCTTAACCTGATTTGTAGCTTCGGACTAGATGTGGGTGCTGCATTAATGACTTCATATGTGACAATGAAATATTTAGGGAGCTTTAGATGCCTTTTGCAAGTGTATGAAGTGAATGTTCTAGTGCATTTCCTTTGGATTTCCATGGTTATAAAACGAGGTAGTGTTTACTTGTTTGTATAGGGTTCTATAGATGATTTATCTAAGAAAGACCAACCCATATGAAGTATAATACCCAAAAAAAGATGTCAATTTGAAATCAGAGTTGGACGAAATGCCGGCCCAAAACCATACAGAAGGGTTAAAACCAGATATAAATTCCTAACCAAATTGTATGATCTTGAATGGGAGTAGGAAATATGCCAAGTTAATTTTAGAGTTGGTAAATTGATGTCTTTCTACTAATTTTATGCATTTTATTCTCAAAATATGTCAACATGTTAGTGTGCAAGGATAAACAAGCTAAAAATGGACCTCAAAAAGTGATAAATGGGAATGGAGAATTTGTATTTATCATAATAAGAGTGCATAGTCAAATCAAGGTTTTCCAAAGTGTAAGTTATTAATTTTGAGTGTCTACATTTTCCCCCCTTTAAGTATGAAATTGAAAATTACATGCTTAAAGGAAATTGTATATGATTTTGTAAACACATTTTTCTTTTTCTTGAATGTTTGTTTTGTAGTTGCATTGTGGTGCTTGGCACTGGCATGCTCTATGATGAAACATGCAACATAGAGTGTAGTCAATTTCCATGATAGATAATTGACTGTAACTTAAATAAAAACATAACATAAAATATCTTACATTTGCATATATATGTGAAGTAAAAATATTTAAATAAGGAAATAATACACATGTTTACTCATGATTTGATTTTTATTGGAGTTTGGTATTACTTGAACTTTGTTGAAGGATTGGGGGTAATAAATCCCCAATTTGTGCCAAGGAGAAACCAGAGTATTAGGTGCATGCAACCTACCACAGAAATGTGCAAGAGAGAGAAGAAGAAAGAGGTAAAAATGCACCCCTACAAAGGAATAAGACCATGAACAACATTTATTTAGTGACTTTTATATCTTTCCCTTTAAGTTTAATAGGAGAGTAATCCTTCCCAAAAAACCATTATCTACTTTTCTACATTCTATAACCCCATGAATCACACCACTACAAATGGATCTAGATCTGATTTTGCAAATAAGGACATACAATAAAAAAATAGAATATGTGACCCCAAAATTTCCCTATATACCAAACATCTTAGTGTAAGCTAAATAAATTTGGATATATGTTAACAACATTGAACTATGAAGGAGATCCATGCCCCCAAGATTCTTGAAACTAATCTTGAAGCTAAGTGTTGATGCAAAGAAAGAATGCAAAAAATTCATGCCCCCAGTACTAATTATTCTGGATGTGAAATTTTTTAGAAAACCTATATACATAGGTGAAAATCTTAAAATGCTACAAACCCTGCTGAAATTACCCTTGGTCAAAAATTTGTGTGTGGGTTAGGAACCGTACTATACGGTTCTGACCAAAGTGTACAATTTTGACCCTGTGTTATTTTTGCCAAAAATATTTGTATGAATGCATTTATAGGTTCTTGTACCTTGTTTGTACTTGTATTTTCCCCCATAATGTTATTTGTATATGTTAAAAATGTAGAATAAACCTAGATAGATACCACCCCTCTTTTGAAGCATGTGTGAAAGTCATGTTGAGAATGTGGCTCAAAAGAAATATGTGTGTACTATTAAATGAGATTTTTGAGAAGATATATAGAGTGCTGAATATGTGGCATCCTTAGATAACTTGTACCTAAAAAAGTAAAGGTGTTTGCGCATACTAGAAACTAGGGTTCACAACAAAAATAATGCTAGTGATAAACAATGATAGTAGAAACTAAAGGAACTAGTATAAAAACACATGTAGGAGAAAACAAGAATATCTTCAATACATATAATTGTAAAAAATGACATGCAAAATACTTGGAGCATGCAAACATGAGACACCCATGATGCAACAAGATAATCAAATCACTTAGTCTGGAAAACAATACCAAGCATTTGTAAACAATATATGCATGATGCTGCAAACATGGGACACCCACGGTGTCACAAAACAATAAAGGCACTTAGGCCATAATCAATGAAGCAAACAATTAGTAACACACACGACTAGCAAACATGTACAACAACTAAGACGATAAAAATGTGATTTAAAAAATGGAAATAATAAGCAATAGATATCAGCGTTGCACAAGACACATGTGTTAGTCTAAAAAATAAAAAAGTACACAATGTATATTATTGATCACAAATGAGAAATTTCAAATGAACTATAATAGAACAATAACACATGTTGAATGCGGAGGCATTGCCCCCAATGATGATAATGTAAGGAAACATGATTTTTCCTATAAGCATGTACCATTTTATACATCTTGCATCCAATTCAATATACTTAGTGAATTCATGCATCTAAATAAATAAAGCATGTTAACTATCAAACGAAAGTGATGAATAATCATGTGTAATGTAAAGTGTTAATCGATGCAAGTAATATGCACATCTCTTGATTTTATATTTTTGTAAATATTTGAATGTTTTTGTATTATTTCAATACATAAGTATGTACAAAATATGTATAACAAGAGATATATCCAATGAAAACCTTCTAAAAAGGTGAATAATTTGCCACATAAGATGGAAATTTAGGCCTTAGTGGTGATGCAAACTCTAGCGGGACTGTTGTAGCAACATATTCCAAAGAAGGTTTAGTAAATGTAGCACTAGCATGCACATAATGATGCCAATGATATGGACTAGAGGAACATTTTTTTCACCCACTAGGAGGATATCAAGAAGCTATGGGGGTGGTATGTGTACTAGAGGATCAATGTAGGACTCGAGGGAGTGAGAGCAGTGAGAAATAGTGCAAGGGATTGTAATCCTATGAGGATACCTATATTAATGAGATGTAGAGTGTGCAACCGAAGGCCTATTGAGATACCTATGAGGACCATCACTAGGAGAGGAAGTGTGTACAACAAAGGGCCTAGAGAATCCATATAATTATCAATAGAGTGTAGGATTACTATCCTAGGAAGTAACATAGAAGTGTTAGGGCAATGGGAGACATTGTGCACAACCAAAGATCTATTCATAGAAGGACTAGGAGGATGGACTGTAGAAGGGGAACTAGGCACAATAAGATATGTATACTTGAAGGGAATACCTCTAATGTTGATAACTTTTTATTGTTGATGAACTTAACACATTGATTTATAACCAAGGGAATGACCTTAAGGGTATGTAGCCAAGGGAGACCTAACCACTGGGAACCAAAATTGAGAGTGGAAGTAACTAAAAATGAGATTGATGTAGTAATATTAACAATAGTGATTGTTAGAGTGATGCGTCAGTAGTGAGGATTTGTATCAAGTGTAATATTATGTGTATAAATGCCCTAATATTGAAGTATTATGAGAGAAAAAAACATTTTCCTTATTCTGTGGATTGACTAGAGCACCTTATATGGGTTTGTGATTAATATAAAGAGGAATGGATAATGTATCTGAAATAAGTGGAGTATCGATATCAGAGCCATCAAAAGTGATGATGGGAGAGAAAAATAGTGTATGATTAATTTTGTCAATCATTGCATCCAAGGGGTGATCATAAGAGGATGATGGAGGCACTGCACGATAAGAATTATGTACATCTGAAGAATATTTTGTAGTGTCATGATTCGGAAGTGGATCATTTAAAATTTTCATCTTAGAGTTATCATTTATTGGATTTTAAGATTCAATATACTCATCCCATTCAATATCTTGAGAATTAATAATATCTTGAATAATGTGATGAATCTTTAAGCAACTGTCTGTGGAGTGATCGAAACATCGATGATAATCATAATGGGAATTGGAATTGAAATTCTTACCTTGAGGTATACTCATATTAACCTCAAATAGTGGAGGTAGAGATATGATATTGCACTTAAGCAATTGTTTCAAGATAATGTTAGGGCTTGGAAAGCGAGTAAATTAATGACATACGAGATGCGATTGTAGCTTAACAGGTTGTGAGATGACATTAACAATGTCTTTATAAGTATATTTTACATCATTAGGCTTGATTTTGAATGTGATTTTTCTATAAAACTTAGCAATAGAGAGGAGAGATAAAAATGTAATTGAATTTATTCATATGTAACAATTTAGCCACCCTCTTTCAAGGTGTGGAATAGATGGTCGAAAGATATATACTTGTCACACATGACCAAATCTTGCAAAGGGGCTTATAATCTCTGTGTATTATGGAAATTAAATATGTTGAATTATAATTTAAATGAAATAATCCTTAAGTGAACTAGATGACATAATATTCTATCAATCTAAATAAAAATTAATAAGGATAATGGGTGACCTCCAATTTTCCCCCAAAGATCAACCAACAATTGGAAACCAAATATATTATGAAAACTTGAAATTTTAAACTAGATGACATAATTTTATCCGTTTGGGCTCAAAATAACCATGAAGAGGTAGAATGTGTGGCCTCCCATTCTCATGCAATGTAAAAAAAATTGTAAATGTAAAAAAAAAATTAGATGTAAAGAAACCAATAATGAACTTATTGAAAAAAATCTTGGACTAAAATTAGTCCAAATTTAATGAATTTTTCTTCCACTATGAGTTAAAATTAATAGGGAGAATGGGTGGCCCCATTATACCTCATACTTCAATTAAATAAAAAATTTAAACCAATAATGAAATTATTGGAGACCAAGAACTCATGTTGAAAACCAATAATAGCATTTTTTAATACAAAAAATTAGATGTGAAGAAATCAATAATGAGCTTCTTGAAAAAGTTCTTAGACTAAAATGTTTCCAAATTTAATGAAATGATGGTTAAGAGTGGAAATTTTATTTAAATGTAGGGTTAATCGTGGTTCATATCTACCTTATTGTCACTATTTTTCTCTTCTTATTATTATCTCATGGGAAGTTGCCCTTGTTTCTCTTTTTTATCACCACACTTATCCATTTTTAGTTTTCTTCTACACACACACCAAAAATCAATAGCGATGATCTAAATCTCATAAAATTTGTCCCATTGGGTCTGCCAAAACTATTAGAGGTCAAAAGTGCACCCTATATTTGATCATGAAAGATCAAATACTTTTTCTCAACATGGAAGTGTCTCCAAGTGTGGGAGTTACGTCTTTAGATAGACCTCTGGAGATGGCCGGTTCCTCAATTTTATGGATTAGGATAATCCACATAACACATACTACTCTAATGCTAAAACTACTTCTATAGATAGCCTACATTAACACATCTAAGAGGCTAGGGAGAGAGAGGAGGAAAGGGATGCAAGAGTAAATCCTAAGCTAAAAGGGGCAGTGATAGTTCCAAGATGAAAGGTGGAACTCCTTCAATCATAAATGACACAAATGCAAGTTTGTAAAATGAAATCATGAAGATGCACATATTTTTAACGCAAGTAACTGAAAGAATACAAAATATGCAAGAGGACAAAGGTATTCATGCCAAATAAATAGCGTTTAAAGGAAAGAAAGAAACCACACTTGCATTAATTGATTTTTAATAGTTTACATACAGAACCGAGCCAAGGGAACCTTCCACTCATGAGTTGCAGAGGTAGAAAACATGAAGTTTGAGTTCACAAGCATGCAAATTCAAAAAAATAAAAGGAATAAAATAGGAGAATAACCCCTATATTGTGCATGAGAGCTTAAATTTATATAACTCGTGGGGAAAGAGAGATAAATAGAAGAGGAAAGGAAGGAATGCCACGTTGGAGTACAAATCCCTAAAAATTTGCTAAACAAGCATGGACACCATGATTTTTTGCAATTTTGACTTGTAGTACAAGCATAGGTGCCATCTGAAAAGAGATAACTACCACATCGCGGTGCCTTAATTCAATCACATGCGATCAAACTAAATAGTAAGATGTCATACTTCATTAAATTTTGGTGGTTGAGGTGGTTGGTCATTTGGTTCATAAATAGGCACAAATTTCATTTGAGCCTTCCGCAGATTTTAATGGTTCTATAACTTTATGTGGCCTCCTATATTCCCTGAGTGATGAGCGGACTTTCCTTATTATACATTGCTTGAATGTTTTTTCCCTTAGCCATTCAATGCTCTTTCTTATGTTGCAAATATCTTTCCTTCTTCCATTGCATAATAATTTTCCCACAACTTGGTTCCTTCATTCAAAAAACCTTGAGAACCACGTGGAACAATATGGTTTGTGAAACTCATGGTACAATAATTTAGTGTTTCACGGTTTCCAACCTTAGTTGTTACAACTTTTATTTTCCCTTGTTGCATGGTACCTAACAGAACTCCTTCTACATCTCAACTCTTTATTTGGAAGACTTCATCCTTTGTTCTATGGAATTGAAAAACTCTATGGAATGTTATGTGTTATGAGTATGTGTGACACTGTGCTTCTCCATTCCATGAAGCACTAAGCTTATCAATTTTTTGCTCACTCCGCGGACCCTATCCTTAGATAATTTTATAACTTTTATGGGTGAGAAATACCTCGACGATCTAATATTATTTTGACCCACGAGATATTGATTGGTTCCCGTATAGTATTGACTTCCTTAGTGTTGCAAAATACTATACACTTACAAAGCACTACCCCTATCAAAACATACATAAGTCCCAAGCACTTGATGCCTTTATTTGACTAATTAGGAGAACCCGCAGAACACTGCATTTTCACACTCCACGGAATATTGACTCGGTGTCATGTAGCTTTTCCTGATCAAAATTTGTCTAAGTACTAACTTAGATAAGTTGTTCGTAATCACATGGGGTGAAATTTTGGACAACAGTTTGGCGATGTCCAGGGAACATCTTCCATCTAGATGATGAAGACCAGTAGCCTTAAAGCATCCATTGGGCATGGATTCAAGAATACACCTTGAAGAAAATTGGTCTCAACCATGAAAAACATGTCTCCTAGATATGCATGAACTTATCACTACACTAAAATCGACCTATGGAGTTGCAAGGGGCTGCAAAAACTATGTACAAAAAGGAATATCATACAGTTTTTAAGTGACACATACAAAGAGTGCATAAAAACTTATTATAAACAAATATGACCACCGTGAGACTGAGGGAAGTACACTCAACCAGTGATCAACATGCAAAAAAGGAGGGGAACTCCAAAAACAAAACACAAAACAAACAAGTATTTACACGATTCAATATACAGACTTAATGGAATTTTAAAAGATGAATCCCATTGAATGGGATTTGCAATGATCATCCATCAAGATTGGATAACTCAAAATATTTGACATATTTATAGGAAGTGATGATGTATGGTCCACTCCAAAGTGCATCAAACTTGGAGTTCCACCCTGGTTTAAATCTATCTGCATCCCATTTCAGGACTAGGTCTCCTACTTTGAAAACCTTACCTTTGGATTTCTTTTCAAACCATTATTTGGTTGATTGTCGATGCTCTTCTAACCTGAACATGGTAGATTACCTTAATTTTTCAAGTTCAACCAACTCCACCATTTTGATTTCTCTTTGATCTTCGCCCTCAAATTATAATTTTTGGGCTAGCTCTAATTATGGGAATTCCAGAGATAAAGGAAACCTAGATTCTCTACCATATATAAGTTTGAAAGGAGAATTGTTAATTGCCTTTTTTGATGCAATTCTCTCATCCCAAAGAGCATTTCTCACATTTGTATTACATTACCTTCGGTTGATCCCCATTTTTATTTTCATGATTATGATCAGGTTATTATTAGTAGAATTTTCCAAACCATTATATTGAGGGTAGTAATTAGAAGAATTCTTCAAGTATATTCCAAGTCTAAGAGCCCAATCAAAAATTTTAAATCCTATAAAATATTTTAGATTATCAAAAATGATGATTTGGGGAACCCCAAACCTTATCACAATGTCTTGAAGAAAATCAAGGATGATTGACTCAGTAGCCTCCTTGAGTGGTATGGCCTCGTTCCACCTAGTAAAATAATTAGTTGTTGTCAAAACCCATTTATGACCTACGTTTGATGGAGGATTAATAATACCTATGAATTCAAGTCCCCATTGATAAAAAGGTTCATCCTCTTGAATAGGATGAAGTGGAAGGGCATCCATTCTCCTTTTGCCATTTAAAAAGGCACATTCTCTACATTTTATAACCTATTGATGTGCATTCACGAACAATTTGGGCCAAAAGTATCTCGCCTTCATGATTTACATTTTCATGGCTTTAGTAGAGAATTTTTCTACAAAGAAACCATTGTGGAATTTTTCCGGTAATTTTTGAGATTTTTCACCCTCAATGCACCTCAACAAGACACCATTTAGGTTGTTTTGGAAAAGAAATCCAAAAATCGATGCATAAGGCATTGATTGTAACTTGAGATGTCTTCTTTTTTCTTTACTCAAACCAGGAGGGTAGCCACTGGTTGCCAAGAATGTTTTCATGTCCTTGATCCATCTGTTGTGGCTAGGTTGACTTGTCATGTTTTGTAGAAATTGTGTGTTGGGTGGAATTAGAAAATTTTACAGATCTTCACCCTGAGGAGCCTCTAATTTATATGGATGCTCTGCAGTTTGATCCTATTCTTCTTCCATGAATAAGGAATATTTTTTATTAACCTGGGCATCAAAGGTAATTTTTTCACATATTCCCCTTCCTCTAACTAATTTTTTGGCTTTAATGGTCACATCATATTCCATAAGTTTGGTTACCCCATCTGACTTTCTTCTTACTGATTTCTACTCCCATGATGAAGTCTCTCACACCAGGATGTCAGACTAAAACTTTGATGTGGCTAGCAAAAAGCATGCTCTTGAATTTCTCAAGGGTTCTCATGATGGAAAATACCTACTTATCAATGTGACTATATTCAACCTCATAATCTTTCAATGTTTGATTGAAGAACGTAATTGGTTTCTCCAATCCTTCAATATTTTTTTGTGTTAGAATTGTGGCAACGCTGCTATTAGCCCCATATGCATAAGGTATGAAATCCTTTGAATAATTGGAATTAATAAGCATGGGATCCTAAGTAACACCCTGTTCGATCTTGGTGAAGCCTTATTTTCCTTATATGGTCCATTTGAAAGTCGCATCCTTCTTGAGAATCAAAATGATAGGCCTGACTAGTCCCGTAAAATTAGGAATGAATTTCCTAACAAAGTTTATCTTGCCCATGAAATATTGTAGCACCTTATTTTGAGTTGGAAATGAGAGAGGAAGGATGACATATATTCTTTCAGGGTTAATGGAAAGGCCATATTTTAAAACAATATGACCCAAAAGCTTGCCCTGCGAAACTGCAAAAAATAAACTTCTTAGGGTTTAAAGATTACACAAACTCTCTACTCCTTTTAAATATTTTCTCAAGATGACTGATGTGATCCCTACTCTCCTTTGAGAAAAAAATGATATCATCCAATAGGTGAGGATAAAATCATCTATGTATTTTTTTAAACTAATATCCATTGCTCTTTGAAATGTGGCACTTACTGTTAGTGCAAAATCACAGCACCCCCGAATGTCCTGATTGTGAAGTGGGGAATTCAGTGTGATTGTACAACATGGGACCATCTCTCAAGCTATGGGACCTGCAAACCTGAGATGGCCCTCCGGAGAAATATAGTTCTTGCCTCCTGATCTACCTACCACTAGCTACTCCAGTACAAACAAAGTCTAACTAATCCTAATCTAACCGTTCTAAGGGGATAGAGAGAAAGAGAGAGGGTGAAAGAGCCTACACTAAGCAGTGATACACCAAAAAGGGAAGTGCAAGATATTTTGTTGAGAGAGAATGAAATAGGGAAAAGGAAAATGAGGGAGGTCAGACATAAGTGACACAGACCCAGATCCAGATCTGTCATAAAAACTCCATGAAGCACGATGTCCTGCACCTGAAAACGTGAAATACATGTACAGGGAGAAAACACAAGATAGAGAGGCACAGAGAAACAACATAACAATGTTAAGGGTTGAAAGATGCCACGAAATGAGGTTTTATTGCTCTATAAGGTGCACAAACTATTACATGCAGTGCTCAGAGGCACAAATACATTCTCCAGGTGTCGGAGAAGGCCTACAACTCAAATGGAGTCAGGAAATGACTTTGACAGAGTTTCCCTACACCCAGAATGTCTCTCCTTCTCAAAATGAGAAGTATTACAAAATATAGAAATAATAAGAGAGATAAGAGGGAAAATTTGAATCCTACTTCAACCACCTTGAGATACACACTGAATCCTGCTTTGAAAGCTCAACGACCATTAATCAATGCCCCTCTCAAATCTACCTACAATCTATCGAGTCTGGTTCCCTATGTCCGTTTGGCATGTTGAGGAAGAATAACGGTGGATAAAATCAAATCCGAGTGGTTGAGGCAATCAGATCCTTCATTAATCGCCTAAGAGACGCTTTCCTAATTTTCACCCACAAAAGCTTGCTAAAAATAGTATTTTATGCTTCCATGGTGTAGATGGTGTCGAGACATTTTCAAAAAGTCTTCTCCCACCCAAATCTGAGTTTCCAGTTAAAATATATGGCCATTTGAAGTTTAGGGTCACGGGCGCACAATATTTGAATGAGTCTATAAGTACCAAGTCCATGTGGCAGCCCTGCGCTTGTTTGAGTTTTTCCCCCTGCCCTCACTCTTGAAATTTCACCCATGAGACATGTGGTGGCTTTCGTAGGATTCTTGGGCTCCTTTATATTTTCCCCTTAGTCTTTTTTCTTGGTGGCAAACTAAAATTCTGACCCTGGACACGTGGAGACTTGGCGCTTGTCTGAAAACTGCCTCCAGACTCTACCTTTGAAGTAGCATTGCATTGACACTTGGCTCCCTCCACTTACCTGCCTTTGATTTGACTATTCAACCCCCCAACTCTATCCCTTTTGGACTTGGGACACGCAGCGAGAACGTGCTCGTTTGGGTCTCCACTCTTTGACTCCCATTTGAGACTGCGCTGATGCAACATGTGTTTCCTTCTGCTTGTTCAGACTTTTCAATGATTGGCTCTATATTTTTTAGGCCTGAGACACATGGAAGATCTGCGCTCATCTGGGGATTTCATTTTCTTTTCCCCTTGAAGGTGCGTTGTTTGAACATGTGGAGGATTCCATCGGTCCACTAAACTTAATTGTTTTGGGCCCAAAATTCACCCTTTTTTTACTCTAGGACACATGGAATCCTGGCGCTTGTTTGAGCTTGATTTTTGGATTTAACCTTTGGAGGTGCACTGCTTAGACACTTGGTAGCTTCCACCAACACCTTTATACTTATCCAATTTTGGGGCTCATTCCTGAATCATTTGCAGAGCCCAAAGACTTCAAGCCTTCGTTGTTTCTTTTCCCTTTGAGCCTTTGGTTTATTTGACACTTGTCTTCTCTTCCTCAGACCCTGACTATTCCATTTTAGAGTCTTCCTGCAACCTGTTTGTTGGATTTGAAGTGTGGGTTCATTCGACAGAGTCATCCTTTTGATTTCTTCCTGTGCAAGGTCATTTTTTGCCTCCTTTGGGCCTCTAGTTTCTTTGTGTCATTCAGACTCATTTTTTACCCTGTGTTCCTTGAATTCAAGCTCACCTGCCCCCTTTATTTTTCATTATGGAATGTGATCTCACAAGTGTAGAATCGTCCCCTTCATATTTTCTTTATGCACGAGGTCTTGTTTGCCAAAATTTTCCAAGGGAAAATTTGGGATAACAATTTGGCGACTCACAAGGACATCTGCTTGCTAGATGAAGAGACTAGTAGCCTTGAAGCATCCATTGGGCATGGATTCATGAATGATAGCTTAATACTAACCCTTCATTGAAATGGAATCCCTGACTGCTTACACTTTCTATGTTCTGCCTGACCCTGAGCCTGCCCACGCGTTTGCACTCTCAATTTTCATAAGAAATTTTGGAACAAGACTTCTGAGAGTAGAAAATTGTTTGACATGGGGCTTTCATTTTTCCTTGAAATGGACTATAGGCATGTTAAACTGCATGGTGATACAACCTTGAAGCAACGAAACACAACAACACGCACTATGTACAAAGATCAAATCATACATGCCTTAAATGAGACATGCAGAGTGTGCGAAAGCACTTCTTATGCTGAAAGCAAATATGCTCCTAATCCTAAACTAATTAGAAAGAAAAGGGACTCAAAAAAATCCTGCAACTGGCAGGGAGAAGTAGCTTCCCTTTCTCAAGAGGGGCAACCATGCAAATGATTTGACACTGAATATGGCTGCATGTAGGAGTGAAAAACTGACAATAATTCGGTCCTCCACCCAGATCATCAAGGTGTCAACTGGAAACAAGATAGATGCCTCTTTTAGTTGCTCTTCATTTAGATTAAAGAGGCATTACATCTGATCCTTGGTACTTTGGAGCTCATCCTCATGCTTAGAAGCAAGCATGATTGGCTGTGGCTTTTCCCTTGGCTCCAATGAAGCCAAGTACCTGATTGGGCATGGTCTGATCCTTTGAATTTGCCCACTATTTGATCCTTAATCCAAAAATGGAGTCTTCTTGTAGATCTTCTTAGATGGATGGTGAGAGAGAAATGGTGACATTCTCTTGCCTTTTCTCTTCCTTCTCCTATGAAGAACATGGAAGATTCATATCTTCCAACCTTGGTTTCAGAGGGCTGATATGAAGTGCAGGTTGTTGCACTTGGATGTTCTCCTTTATGGCATCAGGCTCATATGCTTGGAAGGTGGATGATGGAGGAGAAAATGATGTTATCTCCTTGAGATCCTCTCCATTGAAGTAATCTTCCAAGTCTGACAGGTAGTCTACCTCCTTGTTGTCTTGCTGTATGTGTTCTACCTCCTCCATGGTGTCCTCTTGATCTGTAACTAGCTTACCATGGTTCCCTTCATCCTCCAACATGAAGTTTGAAAGATCAAACTCTTCTTCAACATCAGATCTTGAAGGGGATGAAGTGGGAGGAAGAACTAAAGGTTCTTCTGTGGCCTACTCCACACTTGGAGCCTCTGGAACTATATGGTCCTCCTCCATCATGGGTTCATCAATCAAATTAGGCCCTTGAAATGAAAGCAAAAAATATTCAACTGATGCCTTCTTCATTGAGTGGCCTCAACTTTGATTCGATCTCTCCCAGCTGGTCCTCTTTAATGGGACTTGGAGCTGGTTGTTCTTCCTCCTTAACTGGTTGTGCAGCTTGGATTAGATCAACATCCTTGTCAGATAAAAGTGCCATAAATAGACTGCCAATTTTCTTCCTCTCATTCTTTCTCTTCTTCTGCTGCAAACTCAGCCTCAACCACCAATAGCTCTTCAACCCTGACCTCCTCTATTGGCTTAACCATCAAGGGGATCTTTGTAAACCCAAATTTGACAGCCCAACTCTTTAGATTGTCTGTCATTTCTTCTCTGTTGAGCTACCCTTCTTGTTGTTTTCCTTGACTAGATTCTTGAGTCTCTTCCCAACATGGACTTGGGAAAGTAAGAGGAGTGACAAGTTGGGGTTCAACTAGCTTTGCAATTGTTTTTGGTGGGGAGGGAGGTGGAACTTATTGTTTCTTTGGAGGGATTGAATACTTGGGAAAGAAAAGGGGAGAAGAATTGAAATGGGGTGGAAGATCAAGAGATGGAGAAGAGAAATCAACACTTGGGGCAGCAACTGATGGGCTTGACTCTTAATCATGTTAAAATGATAAAGTTTGAGAAAGAGAAAATAAAGGACAGGGAGCTGGTGATTGACTTACCCATTGACAAGGTTGTCTTGCACTTTGCTCATAAGCCTCAATGTCCTCAATCCACTGTGTAAGCTGAGGCAACACTTCAACCATGAAGTCAAGCTTCTCCTGAGGGTTGTAATGTCTTGGAAAAGGGCCTTCCCATGGACAAGGTGCCCTGCAAAAAATCTTGAATGCCTTTATTTTTGTTATGACCCTTGACTGAACCATGTCAACCTCCATTTTTTGAATCTTCTCTAGTAGATTAGCATTCTCCATGTAGTTGTCACCATTGTATGCGTTCCCTTGTTCTTGATAAGCTCCATAGCTAAACTGGTTTTGACTCTGCTCATATGGGTAAGCATAATGGTTTTGGATTTGATCATACTTCTGATCTAGAGGAGTTTAAAAATACATTGAAGGTTAGATGCACTGCTGCAAGTGTGAGTTCCATGAGGGGAATGAAGTCATGATTACACAACTTCATGGAATGGGAGAAAATGAAAGATGTGGAAAGAAAGATGAATGAAAACGGATGGGGAAAGGGTCTGCAACTTCAAAGATGGGTTGTTGATCAGATGGAGTCACCAGATGTGCTTTACATGTGCCTCAAAAGGCTGAATCTCACTAAGAACACATCAAATTGATGAAATGAAGTGGTAAGGTGCTTCAAACATGTCCCACCAGGTGTGCCAAAACTGTTAGTGTAGAATCACAGCACATGCATTCATTTGGTGTGATTGCACAACATGGGACCATCTATCAAACTGTGGGACTTGCAAACTTGAGATGGCCCTCCAGAGAAATCCAGTTCATGCCTCCTAATCTACCTACCACAAGCTACTCCAGTGCAAACAGAGTCTAACTAATACTAATCTAACCGTTCCAAGGGGATAGAGAGAAAGAGAGAGGGTGAAAGATCCTACACTAAACAATGATAAACCAGAAAGGGAAGTGTAAGATATTCTGTTGACAGAGAATGAAACAGGGAAAAGGGAACTAAGGGAGGTTAGACAGAAGTGACATAGACCTAGATCTATATCCGCCATAGAAACTCCATGAAGCATGACATCCTGCACCTGTAAACACAAAATACATACACATGGAGCAAACACAAGATAGAGAGGCACAGAGAAACAATAGAACAATGCTAATGGTTGAAAGACGCCACAAAATAAGGTTTTATTGCTATGTAAGGTGTAAAAATTATTACATGCAGTGCTTAGAGGCACAAATACATTCTCCAGGTGTTAGAGAAGGCATACAACTCAAATGGAATCAAGAAACAACTTTGACAGAGTTTCGCTACACCCAGAATGTCTCTCCTTCTCAAAATGAGAAGTTTTAAAATATATAGAAATAATAAGAGAGAGAAGAGGGGAAATTCTAATCTTGCTTCAACCACCTTGAGATACGCATTGAATCCTGCTTTGAAAGCTCAACCACCATTAATCAATGCCCCTCTCAAATCCACCTGCAATCTGTTGAGTCTGGTTCTCTATGTCCGTTTGGCATGTTGAGGAAGAAGAACGGCGGATAAAATTGAATCCAGGTGGTTGAGGAAATTGGATCCTTCATTAATGGACTAAGAGACACTTTCCTAATTTTCACCCACAAAATCCTGCTAAAAATAGTATTATATGCTTCCATGGTGTAGAGGGTGTTGAGACATTTTCAAAAATTCTTCTCCCACTCAAATCTGAGTTTCCAGTCAAAAGATATGGCCATTTGAAGTTTAGGGTCACGGGGTGCGCAATATTTGAATGAGTTTGTATGTATCGAGTCCATGTGGAAGCCCTGCACTCGTTTGACTTTTGTTCACTACCCTTACTCTTGAAATTTCACCCATGAGACATGTGGTGGCTTTTGCAGGATCCTCAGGCTCCTTTGTATTTTCCCCTTAGTCTTTTTGCTTGGCAGGTTAAAATTATGACCCTGGACACATGGAGACTTGGTGCTTATCTAAAAATTGTCTCAAGACTCTACCTTTGAAGTAGTGCCGCATTGAAACTTGGTTCCCTCCGCTAGCCTTCCTTTGCTTTGACTATTCAACCCCTTGATTCTATCCCTTTTGGACATGGGACACGTGGCGAGACCGTGCTCGTTTAGGTCTCCGCTCTTTGACTCCCACTTGAGACTGTGCCGATGCAACACATGTTTCCTTCTACTTGTTTGGAATTTTCAATGACTAGCTCTATCCTTTTCAGGCCTGAGACACGTGGAAGCTCCATGCTCATCTGGGGATCTCCTTTTGTTTTTCCCCTTGAAGGTGCACCGTTTGAACACGTGGAGGCTTCTGTTGGTCTGCTAAACTTAATCGTTTTGGGCCTGAAATTCACCCTTTTTTGAATCTGGGACATGTGGAAGCATGGACACTTGTTCAAGCCTACTTTTTTGGATTTAACCTTAAGAGGTGCGCAAGTTGGACACTTGGCAGCTTCCGCCAACACCTTTATACTTAGCCAATTTTGGGGCTCATTCCTGAATCATTTGCAGAGCCCAAAGACTTCGACCCTTCACCATTTCTTTTCCCTTGAGCCTTTTGTTTATTTGACATTTTCTTATCTTCCTCGACCCTGCTATTCCATTTTAGAGTCCGCCTGTAACCTGTTTTTTCGATTTGAAGCGTGGGTTCGTTTGACGGAGCCATCCTTTCGATTTCTTCCTGTGCAGGGTCATTTTTTGCCTCCTTTGGGCCTTTAGTTTCTTTGTGAGGTTCAGACTCATTTTTTACCCTTTGTTCCTTGAGTTGAGCTTTCCTGTCCCCTTTGTTTGTCATTTTGGAATGTGAGCTCGTGGGTCAGAATCGTCCCCTTCAAATTTTATTTATGTGCGGGGTCTTGTTTGACCAAAATTTTTGGGGTGAATTTGGGATAACACCTACATTTAGCATACCAACGAGCATCTTTTCATATGCATATATTCACCACTTGGTTGTGAATTCGGTCTTCTATTAATCCTCTTATCTAACTTTAATTTGATTGAAACATTAGTAGCCATCAAGTATAGAGAATATTTTAACTCCTACTACTGTTTGCAAAAAAAATCCATGGAGGGCATAGGATAATGATCCTTCAAGGAGGCCTTGTTCAAGTCTAAGAATTCCACACAAATCTTGTTTCTCCATTTTTATTCCTAAAAGGGACCAAAGTAGCCACCCAAGAGGAATACTTGATGGGGAATATGATTCTTTCCTCAATGATTTTTGTCAACTCTTTTCTTGTGAAGGGCTATATTTTTGGATTAACTGGGCTTTGTTTCTATATGACTAACTTTGTTACAAGATCAAGATCAATGGTCTATTGAGAAATGTTGGGATCAAAACCATTAATATCTTCATAATTCCATGAGAATTTATCATTATATTACTAACATAAGGAGATAAAATATTTATTTTCAGCTTCATCACATACCTTTCCAAGCAATAGCTCCTTGCCTTGTGCGATGGTGACTAGTTTGCAATCCTCTCTTTTTCATATATATTCCTTTGTTCTGTCATTTGATATCATCGAGATTGAAGATCTCCTCTAGAGTTACTAACCCTTTAGGAAACTTGTTAGTCCGCAGTTGAATGTTTGATCACCATAACTTTCTTGCAAACCAGGTTACAAGCTAGAAGAGAATTCAACCTCATTTTATATGAAATGAACTATCCATTCATCGTTCTCAAAAAATTCCAGCTGAATTCATTATCTAGGATGGATGGTCTCACAACAATCTTGACATGTTTTTTACCTTATACAAGGTCTACCGTAGGGGAAAATTGTGAGCCAATGACCGCCATTTGATTTGCTTCCTTTTTTTGTTTGCGCAACACTACTTGAATATTGATAGCATGAAAACTCTTCAAAAGGTCCCAAAATTGATGCCTATAATCCTTTAAAATATTATTCTTAGTTTCACAATTCCCTCAAAATTAGTGGATGACCAATTCAGTATCCCTAAAAATATGTAATGCCTTGATTTGTCTCTTTTCCGCAATGAGAAAACCATGAACCATGAATTCATATTATGCCACATTGTTTGAGCATGTAAATTACATCCTATGTGAAAAGAACATTTTTTGTTTATTGGGGAGATAATACCTGCACCTTCCCCTACTCTATTTCCTCTTTTGGTACTATCAAATAACATCTTCCTAAACCAAAAGCATCATTATCTTCTTTGTATGACACGGGAGCTATGAATTCTTCTTCATGGATATAATAGGTACCTAGACCATTCTCCATGGTTGTGTCATAGGGATAAAAATCATAATTCTCTTTATCCAATTCATTTAGCATAAGGTCTGAAATTGAATGAAATGAATGCACTAGCTCAACAGATTCAAGATCACTACTCAATTCTCCTTGGACCATGTAGTTTTCATTGATAGGACTAGGATCATGAACTTTAACATGATAAGATGATATGGGATCAAATTTAATTGTAAACCTAGTCCCATACTTTGTTATTAATATCATATGAGACCAATCTGAAGATAGGTATCTACCCAAATTGGTTGTGAAATCTCTAGATAGGGAGAGGGCGAACAAAGGTGGAAAGTTAATCACAAAGATGTCTTGCATTACAGTTAGGATTGGGAAATCATGAATAGTTAACTCCATATCCTTGATTACACCCAAGACTTGCATTTTTTATCCACAAAGCTACAAAATACCCTTTGAGGTTGGACTCTACATAAGTTCCAAGATATCTGCAATTGTTTTAGGCATCACTAAGGTACTAACACCAAAATCTATTGTGCATTTGTGCATAATTTTCTTTCCAACAATCAGATACATGTAGAAGGGAGGAGGTTTGAAAATTATTCTTATTTTTTCTTCCTTGGGCTGACAAATGTTGACCGTGGATTTTTTTTTTGCATAGTGGGCTTGAGAGGTGGAATTTACTTCAAAGGTTCTTGCAAGAGATCCCTTTGAGATGGGATAGATAGGGCGCACCACATTATGACGTTCAAGTTTGTCCTTTTAATTTGTTCAACAATGTTGATGGGAATACCTGTGGCCTTCTACAATAAGAGAGCAACATTCTCCTTCCTTACTTATTCCATACATGGAAGATCTTTGGATGGGTATAATTATTTCATTCTGTGTATTTTTGTTGAGTTGCAGGATTTGCCTGTCCAATAGAAATTATTTGATTTGCGGCTACTAAGTGATCTGCGGTTGACTGGGTGAAACCACACTTTCACCCAATTCTGTGGGTTGGCCATATTTGTCATGCGGAGTTGGAGAAACAATGGGGAGACCTTACATCCATTTATCTCTTTTTGTACCTTGTGTTATAAGTCCAAAAAGCATGAAGTTAGGCTAAGGAGTGGTTTCTTACATCTCTTTTACATTGTTGTCTAATGGATCTGTGACTTTTTCTTGTTGGTAAAATGGGGTCTACACCATGATATATTTCTCCCATAAATAACTCATTCCAAATTCACATGCATACTAGTTATGTGGTTGATCACTAGGATAACACCACTCAAAACTTTGGGCCATATTATTTTGGACCAGAACAATGGCTTTGCTTTAGCTAGGAGCTGGTGGAGGTTGCGTATTTAGATTTGGACGCCTCCTTGGTGGGTAATTTTTTCCAAATGTCTAGTTTAGGTATTGAGATCCTTGTTGTGGATTAATAAGGATTAGGATAATTTTTTGGGGCTTGAGCTTGTTGTCTCTTAAGGGAGACAATCTCATGTGTTAATTTTTTTAGTTGAACACTAAGGATTTCAATTTCTTCTTAATTTATGGGGAAACAAAATGTGATGTGGATGAAAAATTAGTTTGTTGAGGAATATAAGAAATAGTGGGTTGGGTACTTTGGTGTAATTCAAGGAAAATGGGCATTAACAATCTAGGGACTAATTTACCTACTTGGATCAAACAATTTTCAACCCTAATGGTTATTCCATAAGTATTGGGTAATTCAGTAGAACACATAGATTGAATCATTATTTCTATATCGAAAATTCAAAGCTCTAATAAAATACACAAATTCACCTTGAGGGGTTGGTCTTAGAAGGATTGGAATTATCTCCCATGTTTTCTAGAAGCTAAAGTTGAAATCTGCCATATGTTCATTTGGAGCCTACTTGATGGTGGTTATCTACTCAAGGAGAGAAATTTTGTCCACATTCTCACCAAATTGTTTATAGAGGGAGGTCCTGAGATCATCCCAAGTTTTGATTGACGTTGTCAGAAAAAATCTATACCAGTGCAAAGCTTTACGTTTGAGAGATGATGTCAAAAGATGTATTGTGACATCATCCTCCATGACCACGTGAACTGAACAAGCATTTGAAATGTCTTGAATATGCTTTGTGGGTGTAGTTGAGTTTTCAAATATGAAGAATGGTATACTTTTCAAGGTGGCTAATGGTATATCATGTTGAGTGGCTAGGAGAAATGGACTACAACCACGAAAGCTCATGAAAGGAAAGTTTATTTGATGTGCCATGATGGGAATGGGCCTCAAAATTCTAATAGGAAAATTAAATTTACTAGGAGGCAGAGTTGAAGAACCTCTACTTGGAAGAGATGAGGATCTCCACGGACTACTTCTTCTTTGTAGAGAGAGTTGCAGATAGTCGAATTGTCTGCCTCTTAACATGTTTAGCCTTGTTTTCACTCTTCTCATAAAATGAGGAGGATTGATTTTCTTGAAACTGGGATATTTATCATTTGGGATTCGTCATATGTGTTAAAGGAATGCCTTTGAAGGTTGAACTATTGATTTACACAATACTCAATAGCGATCATCTAAAGATCATAAAAAAATTTCCCATTGGGCGTGCCAAAATTGTTGGAGGTAAAAATTGCACCCTAGATTTGATCATGGAAAATGAAATAATTTTTCTCAACATGGAACTATCTCTAAGTGTGGGACTTGCGGCTTGAGAAATACCTCTAGAGAATATTGGTTCCTCAGTTCTATGGATTAGGATAATTTGGAGAACACAAATTAATCTAATGTTAAAACCACTCCTATAGCTAACCCACACTAACACATCCAAGGGGCTAAGGAGAGAGACAAGAGGAAAGGGATGTCAGAGTAAATCCTAAGCTAAAAGGTGCGGTGATACCACAAAGATGAAATGTGGAACTCATTTAATTCTAAATGACACAGATGTGAGTTCGTAAAAAGAGATCATGAAGATGCACATAGTTCTAACGCAAGTAACTGAAAGAATACAAAATACACAAGAGGACAGAGTTATTCACTCCAAATATAAAGTATTTGAAGGAAATAAATAATCCACACTTACACTAATCGATGTTTAACAGTTTACATACAAATTCAAGGCAAGAGAATATTCCATTCACGAGTTACAGGTGTGAAACTTTGAAAAAATACAAGGAATAAAACAAAATGATAACCCCTTCAATGTGTGTGAGAACCTACATTTATAGAACTCATGGGGAAAGAGAGAGAGAGAGAAGAGGAAAGGAAATACCACCATGTTAGAGTACCAACCCTAAAGACTTGTTGAAAAAGCATAGACACCATAATTTTTTACAGTGTTGACTTGTAGTACAAACATGGGCACCTTTTGAAAAGAGCCAACTACCAAAACATGACACCTTGATTCAATTGCACACCATCAGAATACACAATGTGACAACATGCTTCCTTAAATTTGTGTTATTGAGGTGGTTGGTCATCTGGTTCATAAACAGGCGTGGCTTTCATTTGTTTCTTCCTCACATTTTAATGGTTCTATAGTTTTTCGTAACCTCCTATATTCCTTGAATGATGAACATACTTTCCTCGTCATGTGGTGCTTGAATTTTTCTTCCCTTATCGATTTAACGCTCCTTACTATGTTGTGAAGATATTTCCTTCTTCTATTTCTTGGCGCTTTTCCCGCAACTTGGTTCCTTCATTCCATAGACCTTGAAAACCCGTAGAACAATATGATTTGGGGAAAACTGCAGTACACGAATTTAGTGTCTCGCAGTTTCCAATCTTAGTCATTCTAACTTTGTTTTTCCCTTGTTTCACGGTGCCTAATGACACTCCTTTTGCATCACAGATCTTTACTTAAAAGACTTTATCCTTGGTTCTACATAATTGACAAACTCCGTGGAATGTTATATGTTATGAGTTTGTGTGACACTATACTTCTCCATACCATGAAGTACTAAGCTTCTCAATTCTTCGCTTTCTCCGTGCACCCTTTCCTTATCCAATTTTCTAAATTTTCATGGGTGAGAAACCCCACAATGCTCTAACCTAATTTCAACCCTCAAGAGACTGATTGGTGCCCATGGAAGATGGACTTCCTTAGTTCCACAAAATACTACAAACTTGTGAAGCACTACATCCATCAAAATCAACCTAAGTCCCAAACACTTAATTCCTTTATTCAGTGGGTTAGGAGAACCCGCTGAACATTGTATTTTCACACTCCGTAGAAGACTAATTTAGTATCCCATGTATTTTCCTGAGGAAAAAATGTCTAAGTCCCAACTTAGGTAAGTTGTTAAAAATTACACAGGGTGAAATTTTGGACATCAATTCCTCTAATGGTGATTTCCACAAAATTTGGCTTCCACAAAGGGTGATAGCACATGTGAGGTAAGTAGGAATGAATTCCCACATTATGAGACATGTGCACACACTAAACATAATTAGTGGAATAAAAAAACCTCCTAAGTAAACTTAACCTTAGTGCATATAAATAATCCACCAACTCCCCCTTAAGTGTGACGTAAGGAGGTATATACAAAGAAGGAAGGATAAGAATCCTTTGAAAAATAGGCCCCAAAAACTAGACCTAATGAGGTATCCATATACAATAAATATGATCCCTCATATCATAGAGAACAAAGGATAAAACCCATATAAAAATCATCCCCAAAAGAGAGATACGATGAGAAAAACTAAAAAAATGAGTCGCTGCAAGCTTTCTCAAAAAATAGAGATCAACGAGGTGTCTAAAGGTGCTAAGATATGTTGCAAGGCATCCCAAAAAACATCACAACACACAATTTGTACAATGTTGAAGAATATTCATTGGATGGGATGAAATCCATCACTAAATATGTATTGGATAGGATGAAATCCATCATTGAAGAAGGTGAAATACATGCTACAACATTAGATGGTAGAAAAGGTCAAGAAATCAAAATTGTATGAGTGGAATCAAGGAAAAATTTAATGGTGAATCTTTGTTAATTCACAAATATTCTAATTTTTGAAATTTAAAATTGGTAAATTTTTAGGGTAGGAATTAGGACCGGGTCGCCAAAATTTTCTGGGTACAAGTTAATTTTAGGGTCAATTCACCATTCCCATGAAATACAATTTCACAATATTCACCTTAATGTTGTTGGCCGATGACATATATTTTGGGAGGACATATTTCTCATTGAAATTATCTTTTTAATTGCTAACATCAAAAAAAGAATTTAAAAAAAATCCCATACAAAATTAGTGAAATTTGTATTTTTTTCACAAGAAAATCACTTTTTTTATTTTTTTTGTTTGCACCATATTTTATGAGGACATATTTCTCATCAAGCCAGTCATTTTAACTGTTATTGTCAAAAAAAATATTTTTCAAAAAATTGCATATATATTTTCCAATATCATATACTATCAGTAGATAGCATAATTGAATTTTCTACATATTTTTCATTAGCGCAAAAGTCAATTTTCCCAAATTCTCCAACGAATTTCTATAATTTTTTTTTTTTTTGTTGGGGGAGGGGGGGGGGGGGGGGGGGTCTTAAAATTTTCCCTGAGTGGAATGAATCTAATGCTTAAACACTGAAAAAGAGAAAGTATATTCATTGAGATATCTCCATACAAGGAGACTTCCAATATATCAAAGAATTGTCAAAGATACCATATTCTACCATATAATTAGCTAAAATAGGTGCAAGGGACACACAACACCCACAAAATGATTTCTTTTACAATAGATGTAAGGGAAACTCAACATCCACCAAATAAAATTAGTATCACACCACATACCCCTCATAATGTTGAATGGGTGGAGAGGATGTGGAAATTTATTGGAGTGGAGTTAATCCACTACTAAAACACCAACAAAATAACATTGTATGCACCATAATATCTACACTTTAGAAGGAATGAAATCTCAAATACAAGCCTAAGAAAGCTATAAACGTGCTTGAAAGAAGAATTTGTGTGTGTGTGTGTGTGTGTGTGTGTGTGTGTGTGTGTGTGTGTGTGTGTGTGTGTGTGTGTGTGTGTGTGTGTGTGTGTGTGTGTGTGTGTGTGTGTGTGTGTGTGTGTGTGTGTGTGTGTGTGTGTGTGTGTGTGTGAACAAGAAATAAAGAGAGTTTATCTACAACTACCAAGAAGAGAGGTAAACCAATGAAGCATCAAGAGGCAAGACAAGCAATGTGTAGCCAAAAAATATAAATAGTTGAGGAACTTCGCTTGTCTATTCCTCTTAAAGAATGTTTTTGACACCACCAAAAGTGATTTGATATCCACCCCAGATGAATACAAGTGGTGGATGAAGATGCATGCATATGATTTGGTGTAAAATGAACTATTGATGCATAGAAGGAGACATCTATATGTGTGTCAAGTTCATCATGTCTAACAACTGAAATCTTATTATTCTCATGTTTAAGTAACGGTATAGAAAATCTCATGTGTTTCTCAACATCCTTAGGAATATTGGAGTGAAAAAAACTAGTATGTTATTATCAAGTGATACCAATGATGTAACTTCCTTGTGACCAATTTTATGGCACAAATTACACTTAACATGTTAGATAGGGGAAGTAATACCATATAAATTTATTTCAATACATCCACCAAAAAATCCTATGGAAGATAGCATCCGAGAACCAAATCATGTAGTATGTATCTCAAAAGATCCAAACAAGTAAGAACATGGAGTTAAAGTGGGATAGAAAAATTGTGCAAATGTAATAGGTACAACCTCAAAATTACAAGGTGCAACAAAAGGAGTAGCATGCATAGTATTAGAAGTTATAATAGGAGCATAAAGAGTAGGAGTAGGCTTATAGACTAGCCAAATAAATTCATTACGTGTAGGAATGATGTCTAAAGGTGAACCAGGTGTAAGTAAATCTCAATCTAGTAAATCAAGTTGATGTTTCACATCTACATACTTATGTCACAATGAATGTATGAGGGTTTTCTTGCCCAAAATGAGGGTGCGCATAAGAGAATTTTGTTTTTTTATCTTCTTATAATCTTCAATAAATTTTACTATGTCATCATGTATTAAATAGATCTTGGAGAACAACATGTTGTTTTCATACTTAAGTGTGTGGAAATATACTAATAAATCATGATGGACACAAAAAATACACACACAAAATAACATAACACCCAAATAATGAAGGATGTTAGGATCTACTGAAAATGTGTCTACAATAAATTGCTCAAAGGGTACATGACTCAAGAAGGATGTCGAGCTTAGTTGAAAATCTATTCAAACCAATGTGGCATTTGAAAGGAAAAAGCAAGAAGCAAGAGGATTTTTCTAATGAGGGAGTATGACTACCTATCAGACTAAGCTTCACCATCCAGTATTTGACACTTGAGAACATTATTCCACTAAGTAGAGAGTATACCGTAAAATTATTGCTAAATGGGTTAGGGAGCAGGGGTCTAGGGAAGAAACCCCCAGTATAGTCAAGGGGAAAGAAAATTTTGGAAGGGAAATGGCTTTTGAAATGGATCAAAAAAATTCCTTTTAAGACAAAATAATTCCCTCATTTTTTACAAAAAAAAATCCTCCTTTTACAAATAATTCTTCCCCCTTTTTTTTTATATTTCTCCATCGGAAAAAATCCCATTTATAAAATTAATAGCCCCCCTTACAAGAATAAATATCTCTCTTGAAAAAAAATCCCCCACTTTATAAAATATGCTCCAAGGATTGTAGATGCTCTTTATAAGAGTCCTCTCTTTTTACAAAATTAAATATCCCACTTTAAAGGTTTAATTTTTAATGTTTCTCTCCTATAACATATTATCACTACCCAGTTTAAAATAATTTTGAGCAAATATAAGGGGTCAAGGATTTGAACCCTTGACCTCTCCAAGCTCAATTTCTTTGCAAAATACAAGCCACTTACTAGGCTAAAGAGAACTGTAAATACTCATATGGGTAGTCTTATATTTAAAGTTTTAAATTTTACAATTCCTTTCTAAAAAATAAATAAAGAAATTGCTTCTCGTAGGGCTCTTAAATTATTTTATTATGTTTTTTATATCTTTGTTCTGATGTTACTTACTGTAGTCGGGAGTGGGATGTGAGAGATAGTTCGACACCATTGAAGAATAATGAGAGGATCATATGTTTTGACAAGGTTCTAGGTGCTACGAGGTAGATATCAAATCACTGATGGAGAGCAGGATAGTTGAGTTATGGAAATCAAGAAACTCGATTCATTCAAGCCAATCCTTCCAATGTGGATCTAGATCTATGGTGTGTAAAAAACCAAAGCTGATTTGGTTTGTGTTTGGAGATGCCAAAATGAATATATCGAGTAGGCTAGTGAGGTCTAACTAATATGAATTTGAACCAAGCTCAATACAAGCCAAGTACATTGAAAATATCACAAAAGGGGAAATTTCAATTGCTAGGACAAAATCCCCAAATACTATTTTTTACTTTACCTGAGTAACAGAAGTAACGTAGACACCTAAAATTCGCTTACACATTTTAATGCTAAAGTGGTACTCAACATCCTCTAGTTCTATCGTTTTCATTATAATTAGTGATTTCCGCTAATTAACTAACATTTCCCTCCGTTTTGGTCAATTAACGACTCTTCATTAATTAACTAGCTTCTATCACATTCCGGATGAAAATTAATGACACTTCGTTTAGTTATAATCCTCTTCGAATCAATAATTAGGGTATCAATTATCTAATTAAGCCATTTTAACAAGAATTGAATCAATAAACCCTCTTATTGACTAAATCCCACTTCCAAATACTTATAATATCATCAAATTCCTCTTAAAACACCTCTAATTAGCCTAAAAAATCTTATTCTAGCCTATTAATTAATCCTAATTGATTAATTAAATGCACCCTCAACTCCCATAAAGTGCTAACTAAAGGTTAAACTCACTTGCTAACTCACATAGCTATGGTTAATTAACCTAAGGTTACTTTATGATTTATTCATTAGTCCCACATGCACTAAGATTGCAAGCCTTCTCTCCAAATGGAAAGCCTATAAAAAGGACCAAGCTCCTACCTCTCACACCTTACACCATGTTTTGAATAACATTAATCATATAAAACATATGAGCCTTGCTCCATTGGTTGGAATAGCTTGCATCCCCATTTGCATCCATTTCTTCAAGCTGGTTTAGTAAATGAATATCTTATATGGCCTTGTAGCCATTGTTAGAGAGGTCCTTTCACCTTCAATGAAGTAACAACAACACACATTTTGATTGCTTTTAAATCTTCATAGGTTCAATTCTATTTAGCAATCAATTAAACATAGTAGGAAATGCTTGTAGTTTAAATGGTTAAATTCATTTAGATTTCCTTCTTACATTCCATTAAGCTTTGATCTTGATGGTTCATTGATGAATTTATCAGCTTAGCTCTAAAACTACTTGGTGTTAGTTTTAGGTTCTAATTACTTTGCTTACAAATTTTATTGAGTTCACATTTGGCACACCCGGTGGGACACACTTCATTATCCTTTTCATTCTTTTTTTTTTCAAGATTTTTTATACTAGTTTCAAAGTTTAGATTTAACTAACCCTCTTTTGCATTAATGGATAAATATCAAGTTTCTTAGCTAGTTTAGTTAGGATTTTCTTGTTTTTGTGCTCTTTGTAGGATCAAAGGAGGTGAGTTGCTGTCAAAATTGATCCAAATTGACAAAGTTTTGATACTTTTTGAGAATTTTTGAGGAAATTTCCCGTGTTTTGACCACCTACAGGAAATCTACAATTTTAGTTGTTCTTCCACATGCACTGGCATTGTAAAGGCCACGCTAGTGTTATCAAAGTGTGCGCTCACGCTATCAGGGTCATGTTCACATCTCTCTAGACATGTCTGTGCATTACACTGTGATTAATCTCTATCGGACTGGGATGCGCTTTTTTTGTCAGATCCACGCTGGTGTATCTATGGACACACTGACATTATATTGTTTTTCTCCCAGTCTTTGTTTGCTGTCAAAGATGCACTCAAGTTGCTAAGGCCTCATTGGTGTATCAGAGGACATGTTTTCGTTGTCAGAGGCGCACTGGTGCTTAAACGAACATGCATTGCTGTGTAAAGGGGCGTACTGGTGTGATTTGTCTCAAATTTACACTAACTTCAAGGTTTTTAAATTATGATTTTCTATGTTTTCGGTTGATTGCAGGTTTTTCTAAGTATTTTCTTCAGGTTTATTAACATTTTAAATCAGAATTTCTAACAAATTTACTTAAGTATTTGATGAATGCTTTAGTTTTCCATATTTTGTGCATGTTATTCTAAAAGTTTGTGTATGCTCTTCTCTTGCACCTTAGGGTGATCTTGAGAATCAAAAGCAGACTTTTAGTTTGCATTTTTCTAACATTTTTGGTTAAATTAGAAACTTCAAATATTTCTTTCTTTTGGCTTAAGAGAATGAACTTTTACCAAAATTGAACATCTAGGTGCACAATTTTTGCAAACTTTTCCATAAATGGTTAATTTAATTGCAAAGCTTTCCTTTACTTTTTAGTTGGGATTAACTGTTATGTATACTCTTCTCATTGCATCCTTCGATAGTATTGGGAATCAAAAACAACACTTGATACTCTTTTAATTAATGTAATTTTCTTGAATAACTACTAACATTTGAATTATAGGTGCATATTATAGAGATGCCAAAGACTTGGGGATCTAAACAATACTCTAACTACACATGTGTTGCAGGTTGCTAAATGGTGTTATAAAACCATATTTCCTAATCCGAAAGATTAAAAACACGCCACATCATTCAACACATTGGACTTACATGTTTCATTTAAGTGCTACAACTCATCCTCTTCTAAACTTGCATAATTTCCCTTGGACGATAAGCCTTGAGAATAATAAAATGGATTCTCACTTGATGCTCAAAGTATTCAATGCAAGATGCGAACCTTCTTGAAGAAACGGGAAGCGCTTCACAAAACTACTTGTTTAGTATACACTTGTGAGATTTGAGCGTCATAATTATCGTCACACGACCCCATTGAAATACAACTGAATGCATTTATTACTTATTGTATCGAAGGGGGTAAAGTAAAACTGGGATACTACAAGGTTTACTCAGTGTTAGGAAATAAGGGATAAAATATGCCAAATAATCCCTCACAGAATCGCAACAGTAGAAACTAATATGCAAAAATTATTCCTAGATCTCAAATAAAATTGCATAAGAAAATAACACCACATTCAAAGAGACAGTATGTATACGTGGTTCACCCAATTTTGGCTACGTCCACCAGAGAATCACTTGCTCATATTTTATTACAAGCCACCGCTCTCTGAACTGGGAGACCCAGATGCCCTTTGGCAGCTAAGCCTCAACAAACTCTACACAATTCACAGCTGGATTCAAAACACATCTGCAGGACATTTGCTTTTTCGTCTATCATATGCATAAGTCCACATAAATAGACAACTGCTTAAGCAGTTTTACAAAACCTTGTGGTATGCAAAACCATGGGCAAGTATCCGTCCGCATAAACCTACTGGGTCAAAAAACTAGCCCATATGAGAAAAGCACGTTTCCCGATATGTCGGGAGCATTTTTCGAGGCGAAAAAATTTTACGCCTAATTTTTTTTTCTTCAGGGGCTGCACCCCCGAACCCTAGTGAGGATACATGAAAAGTGTAAATGCACTCTTAGTGTACAGTCATTATAATAAAGGGAGTAAAGTGAAAGCCAGGATACTCACAAGGTAACATTCAGTGTGTCTTCCTTTGAAAACCACGCTCGCAGAGGTAATTTGTGACACCTAGTTGAGAGAAACTATTAGGAAGCCATTTTGTCTTGGAGCCAACTTAAGCAAATCAAAACCATCATGTTCTCATATAGCTCTCACAAAGTGAAAAATTGTTTGGATTTGAAACCTTGTTATTTGAACAAGGGGAGATTCCATTTAAGTTGAAAACTGTGTGTTATTTCATCACAAAACTTGTAATGTGTTACTTTGTCCTAGTTTTTCACTTGACTTAAGACAAGGTGATCAGTTTGCCAAAGTTACGCTTAGTTTGTTTCATCACCACTTGGACTACTCCTTTGTCTTTCTTATTACCCATTTGAGACAAAAGAAAACATGCTTATGTGTGCTATTGATTAATTGTGTCCCACCAATTTTTTACCCATTTACATTCATCCTTGCTTGAGACCCTGCAATGTAAAGCGTTAAAAGTGTGTTGGTACATCTTCTATATATTAATAGTCATCATCTTGATACCCATTTCAAGATTATCATTGTAGTTATGTTGTCTCGTCATTGACTTCCTTTTATTTTTTTATGATCGTTCATATCTTATTAGCCATACAATTTCGATACTTACGTCTTGTTTCCTTTGTGAAACTTGATCTAAGTCTCTTAGTTGTATTGTTACGCTGCTCGCATAAAATAACAATTTCTTGCGATACTTAGAATTAATGGTTTTGATCCTAACATCGCCTTAAGTTTTGAAAAAATGTCGTTACGCTGTTTGCATTATGGAGACATCATTTTGATACTAAATTTTTTACTTTTCTCCATAAATCTTGATTAACATGTATCCAAAATAGTATTGTTGCGTTGCTCTGCATTGGTAAAGCATCCCTTTTCATAGACTTGAGACTTTGTTTGTGTTTAAAAATGGTTTTAGTATATCTTGTTAGGAGGTCGTATCAACACTTTCTAAGTATTTAGGTCTTGTTTATTTGAAAAGTTGACCTAAATAGTGATATTGTGTTGTCACTATTTACGCCAAAACTATACTTGAAGAAACATAGGGAGTAACTTTTCTTGTGGATAAGATCATAGTCTTGATTGTTATGAGTCCTATATTGTTTGTAATAATTGTGTGCATGAATTTTTGATTAGTGTATCATTCTTATTCATTGGAGTCCTTAGTGCACATTACCTTTGGACACATTCTTATTCTTTGATTGACATTATTTTTAATGATCTCACGTGTCGTTATGTTGCTTCATTTTGTCTTAAGGTCCTTTTTAAATACCAACCTTAGCAAAAATTAGTTCATTATGCCTCTTACAACAAGGATGGGGCATCAAAGATTAGGGTTTGATCCCATGATAGGATAAATCATGAGAATCCACTATTAGAGGACAACACCCTAGTAGATCATAGTGGCGGTGAGGATAATTCTCCTCGGGTAGATCATGAACTTAACCCCACCCTAATCAGATGACTTCTTATTTCATAATAAACAGGAAGTCCTTATGTGTGTAGTGGAATCGGGGGCCAAGTTTTCCTTCAAAAATTTAACTTACTCTCCTCATTGGCTATGGTTTGAGGAGGAGAAGAAGAAGAAGTAGAACACTCACTTTATGAGTTACTGATGAAATTTTGATATCCAGGTTCATGCCTCTACTTCTGGGCCAACATACATGGTGGACATCACATCCCACGTAATGTCAAAATTCATTGTGAAGATCATAGAGAAAACGATAATCATGATGACCCTCATACTCAACCTCCCTTCACGTGAAGCTCGTAAAGATATACCACCTAAGGAGGTGTCCTTAGAAGAACAAATACAAGCCCTTTCTTGCCAATTGGAAATTTTGGATTCACATGTTAACAAGGAATGTACAGAAGACATCTAGAAAAGAAAAATGCTAGAGCTTCGTACTATGAGTCTTTCACTAAAACTCCAACAAAACCCCAAACAAGACAAACCTAAAGAGGGTTACAAAAAGTTATACACAGATAACCAAGATGATGAAATGGAAAGATATAGGCCTAGCCCTTCGAAAAACCCACTCTTTAATCAAGATTTCTTGTCTATGAAGAACACCCTCACTACCTTACAAAAAGGAAAGTTAGGGTCAAATAAGAAGTATCAATTTGAGGAGTTATGTCCATATCCTTTCGATAGGGCTATGCTACAAGTTCCTTTCCCTAGGCACTTTGATTGTCCAAAATTTGACAAGTACAAGGGTAAGGGTGATCCAAGAGATCACGTCAAATAATTCTTCATGGCTTTTCAAGAGGTTGCATTCAATGATAACTATCTTATACGCCTCTTCCCATGGAGTTTAGGGGGACAAGCTCTTGAGTGGTTCTTACACATCCCAAAGGGATCCATATCTACATGGCCATGGAGTTGGAAGAAAATTTTTGTGCATCACTTCTCCTTCAACATGGAGAATGATGTTACTATGATTGATCTATGTAACACAAAACAACGTAACAATGAAAACTTTTTTGGTTTCTTACAATGATGGTGAGGGCTAGCTAGTCACTTCCCTTGTTCCATACCAGAGAAATAGTTAGTTAGCATTTTCATGCCTAACTTGCACCCTGAAATTGCTTTCCAATTGCAAATGCATTATGGTAATACCTTTGAAGAATTCATTAAACAAGGTGCCAAAATTGAGAAAGTCATTGTTAACAAAAGGGACATTAAAACCCTTCTCGCATGATAACCAAGGACCAAAAACCTAGCGAAGGAAACAAAAAAAATGTTCCCAAAAAGAACAAAAATGTCATAGGAGACAATAATTACATATTCCAAATGGGTGCAGGTGGTTCAAAATCGCAGCTCCCTTGAAACTAACTAAGGGACCTCCAGCCCCTGAGTACAAACGTTGCACATTTACTCCTCTATCTGACTCCATGTCATCAATACTTGAACAAGTTAGAGGCAGTTAACATGGTCAAATATCCATAAATAAACCCTTATCCCGAAGATGTGCCTAAACCATCTTGGTTTAGAGAAAATGATTATTGCAACTTTCATCGTGTTAAGGGGCACAAAACTGATAAGTGTCTTCAAGTTGAAGCACTACATCTAGGACCTCATTGAAAGTGGTGACATGGAAATGGATTCCATGGGCCCTAACAAATCTATCAATGCTGACATGGGAATTTTAAAAACCTTTCCCCAAACACAACAAAAGGAAAGAAAATTCAGATCAAGGTCAGACGTCCAATAATAAAGTCGTTGGTTATGTCTATAAAAATACAAACCATAGTTAAAAACAACAAAAGCAATGATTCTTATGATGTTGTAATTGGTTGTGTCACCCCATTTACTGAGCATATCAACATGATCAAGGTCAAAACAAAGGAGTGTGTTATGGCAATGTTGCAATGTGCTCACCTTGTTATCTCTAAGCCTTTATCCCCTCCTACTTCCACTCCTCAGGATACTCACTATGATGTCTTGGAGCAACTTGAGAAGACCACTACTAAGATCTCAATCTTAGATCTTCTTAAGATCTCTAATGTACATAAAGACATCCTTTGTAAGACTTTACAAGGGTTAGGAGTGTCGGTTGATATTGACCCCACATGCTTCCAAGCAATGGTAGCACAAATTGCTCCAATGGAGCATATAACCTTTAGCCAAGAGGAAATTCATGTAGAAGATCCTTCACACAATTTTCCCTTGCACATAGAGGTTATTGTCAATCATAAGAAGATTAAATGGGTGCTTTTGGATGGTGGATCAGGCCTTAACATATGTACCTTGAATCTAGTTTGGAAATTGGGTCGTATTGAGACAGATTTAGAAACAAAGGTCATCACCATCAAGGCGTATGACAATGAAGAGCGGAAATCAGCCAGCATGATAACATTCTTCCTGGGAGTAGGGCCTACTACTCATGATACAAAGTTCCATGTCCTTGACTTGGACCTTTCCTTACAACATCCTTCTTGGTTGCCCATGGATTCATGTCATGCAGGTCATGCCTTCAACATATCACCAGTGTCTGAAGTTGTACCATGAAGGGGAAATTATAACTATTCTGAGGGGATTCTCAACCTTTTTCTCATTATAGAGCACTATCAGGTTACTTCCCTAATTTTGTTGATTGCCCTTCCACAAAGATGGTTGTTCCAGATCAATATGAGGCTCTCACCTTGCTAGGTTGATCCAAATGGCCTTGACCCCTAACAACAATGGTGCTTCAACGTCAGTTTATCCCTTTACTACATGGGAGATGAAGACTTCATTCAACTGGTTGTGGGGAGTATGATCTTCAATAGGCCCTGTTGATTTCAAACCTTCCTTTATCACCTAAATCATGGGGAAGGTTGTGTCACAAGTATCAACGTCCTAGGGATAATTTCCCCTTTGACACCATTCACTCCTGGTGGTTTGCTAGATGATGAATAATTATTATGTAACTCTATGATACCACCTCCCGAGGATGAAATGGCATCATGTTACCCAGATCCTAAGTATGTAATTCCAAACAAAATGATGTACACCATGGGCTACAAAGGGTATGGTTATGACACACATGAACAAGGAGTGTGGGAACCTCTTCTGGAACCCCATAGAAAAATGTGTAACTATGGTATTGGTCTTTGACCATATGGGTCTATTCTATCAGAGTGTTATGCTACTTCTTCTGAACTTGCAAAGATAGTGAGTCAGTGTTATGAAATCAAAACAAATTCCTGGTGTAGTATTTACAAAGACCTTGCCTCCACCAATCTCTTTTCTGATACAACTATAATGACCATATCCCCTACCTTACCTATCCCCATTCCCAAATTAAACCTCATTTATCCTTCCTTGGTGAATTGGGACCAACAACAACATGTACCGATAGAATGCATTTGCCAATGATGAAGCTATTGTGCAAGTTTATGGGTATTACGAGATGACATACCAGTAGGTGATCATAAAAAAGGCTTCTCCATCAACCTGGATGCATGCACATATTTTGGGGAGGAGGTTGAGTTCTGTGGTCATCAAAACAAAATAAAAAGCAAGGGAAAAAGTTCCACAGAGAAGCCTTGCAAAAAGAACAAGTCCAAGTCTTACAGTGAAAACCTTTTTGAGGCACTGGTAGACAAACAAAATGAAAAAAGAAATGGACAAAGAAATTGACTTATCTAAGGGTGAAAATCTCATTGATATGCCCTTGGAAGTAGATCTCAATATCCCCCCTGATCCTATCGCGCATGGAAGAGGAATCTAAGATTCTTGTGGAGGAGATAATTGAAGTCAACATCATCACAAAAGAAGTGCCTCATATGGTTAAGTTGGGAGCATCCCTCTCAGCTCAGGAACAAAAGACATTTTTCTTGCTTTTACGTGAATTCACTAACATCTTTGCTTGGTCCTATGTAGACATATCAAGACTTGATCCTGCATTAGTGGTGCACAATCTTGTTGTAAATCTAGATGCCAAGCCCATTAAGTAAAAGCTCAAGAAAATGCATCCTCATGTGGCCTTATTGGTTAAGGAGGAGCTAGAAGAGATTACTGGTAGTAGGCTTCATTTGGCCTATTGACTACTCAAAGTGGATATTAAATGTTGTACCTGTACAAAAAAATCATGTGGGTATCAAAATTTGTATGGATTTTAGAGACATCAACAAAGCTTGTCCCAAAGACAACTTTCCTCTCCCCAATATCAACATGATTGTCAATTCTACAGTCTGGTAATAAAATACTATCACTCATGGATGGCTTTTTCTAGTTATAATCAGATCAAGATTGCAGAGGAGGACCAACATAAGATAACTTTCACGACCCCTTGGGGAAATTTCTTATTACCAAGTCATGCCCTTTGGCCTCAAGAATATAGGTGCAACTTATCAACGGGAAATGACAATCATCTTTCATGATATGATCAGTGACATAATGGAAGATTATGTAGATGACATACTCGGTAAGTACTAAACAAGAGACGATCATGCAGAGATTTTGCAGTGACACATTTTAGCATGTCTAAGGGACTAAAAGGTCCGTTTAAACCCAAATAAATGTGTCTTTGACATGCTATCAGGAAAAATTCTAGGCTTTATACTATCACAGAGGGGAATAAAAGTAGACCCAACAAAGGTCTTCAGCCATCAGAGAGATGCCTCCTCCTACAAACATCAAACAAATGCGTAGCTTGTAGGGGAAAATTCAAGTAATCAGGAGATTTATTTCCCAGCTTACAGATAAGTGTCACGCATTTACACATCTTCTCAAGAAATATGTCAACTTTTTGTGGGGTCCAGAACAACACCAAGCATTTTCTTTGCTAAAAGAATATCTGTCAAGACCCCCTTGTGCTAATGCCACCTACTGCAGGTGAACCATTACTGTTGTATATCTTTGCTACACAATTTACAATTAGAGAACTCTTGGCCCCATATGACAGGGAGTTAGAGGGAAAAAGTTGTGTACTATCTAAGTCAGACATTGATTATCTTACGAGCTCAATTATCCACAAATCGAAAAAGGCTTGCTTTGGCTGTAGTTTTTACCTTTAAAAAATTACATCATTATTTGTTAAACAAAAAGGTCAAGCTTATCTCTAAGGTGGACCCATTGAAATATATATTTTCAAAACCAGCGCTGACAGGATGGATGGCCAATTGGATCATCTTACTAAGTGAATTTGACATAGAATTTTTCCATTAGATAAATCGGTGAATCAAGAATTTATCCAGGTATCAAGGGGTAGACAGATCAATTAGCTAAAGCCCCTCTACCAGGTACAAAACCATTGAGTCTAAAACTTCCAGAATGCTTCACTCATGTATATAGAGGACTCCATATTATGGCACATGTCTTTTGATGGATCCTTCACATTTCATGGTTTGGGAGCAGGAGTTGTGCTTATAAATCCTTCAGGGGACTTGATCCCACAAGCTTTCAAAATAGGATTCCCATGCACAAACAACATCATCGGAATACAAAGATCTCATTGCATGGATTGAAGATAGCTATACATTGGGACATCAGGCAACTCAATGTGACTAGAGATTCTATGTTGATTATCAAACAAGTCACATATGAGTATAAAGTTAAGGATGAAAAACTCATTCCTTACAAAAGATGGTGGATACATTGAAAGAGTTCTTCATGCAAATTACCTTTGGAAAAAATTCCTAGAGGGCAGAATCAAGTGCAATAGACGCCATGGAAATAATGGGTTATTTGTTACCATACCACTTGGACAGAATGATATACCTTTCTTTGTGGATCACTTGCTGACACCAGTGTACAACATGCCCGAGTCATGTCTGGTATGTGAAGTTGTTGGTCCCCATTCACCCTGGTACTATGATATTTTCAACTACCTTCAATGATGGAAACCTTCCCACCTGACATTTCCCACTTTGATAAATATAAACCTCATCCAATGTATATCCCGCTACACCTTACTTGGGAGCACTCTCTATCATAGAGGTTATGATAGGAATCTATTGTGTTGTCTTAACACTGACGAATCTATCTTAATGCAATTAAGGAGGTTCATGAAGGTATCTGTGGGGCTCATACAAATGGGATAGTCCTAGCCAAGAAGATACTAAGAGTAGGCTACTATTGGCCTACCATGGAAATTGATTGTCTGCAAGTATGTAAAGAACTATTTGTTGTGTCAAAAATATGACAATCTGATTCATGCACCGGCACAGTCTTTGCAGCCTATTACGATATCATGGCCTTTCTTAAAGTGGGGGCTTGATCTCATAGGAAATATTACCCCAACATCATTTGATGACCACATGTTCATTATAATTGCCACCGAGTACTTTACAAAGTGGGTAGAGGATTTTCCTCTTACCTATATCACAGGTGTGCAGATATCCAAGTTTATAATGAACCATATCATTTGTTGTTATGGCATCCCTTCTGCCCTTGTCATAGACAACGAAAAATATTTCAAGAATAAAACCGTGAAGGTGTTATGCAAATGCTTTTCAAATTCACTCTCAAGTACTCAACCCCCTATTACCCTCAAGGTAATGGACATGCTGAGGCCACCAATAAAACCCTTGTCCATATTATGGAGAAGATGGTGAACAAAACTGGCTGCAACTGACATTTACAGATTCACCCATCCCTTTAGGCATACAAAACATCCATCTGCACCCCTACTAGTGTAACTCCATATTCCTTAGTATTTGGCACTGAAGCCATTTTACCTCTTGAGATCAAGCTCCCATATTTGCGTATAGAATTGAGAGAGTATCTGGATAAAGAGGAGGATTACAGAGTGGATCAGCTAGCAGAGTTGGAGATTGTTGGATGAAAGGATACTTCACGCCCTTGATCACTTAAAAGTGTATCAGAATCGAGTGCGTAGAAGTTATAACAAAAGAATGTTGCCTCGCCAATTTGAGGTAGGAGACCTTGTAATGAAGTAAAATCAGTTTAACACCACAAAGGAACGTGAGAAGAAAGGAAAGTTTGAACCAAACTAGTTAGGGCCATATATTGTGGTTGCTAAATTTGGTTTGGGTGCATAAAGATTTACCTATTCAAATGGTGATGAATTAAAGGAACCCATGAATTCTATACATCTCAAGTGGTTTTATGCTTGAGTATGGGGTTCCTCAAAAATTAGAAAATCAAATAAAAAAGTATAAAAATAGAAAAAAAAGAGAAATCAATGCGTCCAAGTGTGAAAACCACACAATTGTGGCACTTTGGACAAGTCCTTTGGTGAAAACTAGTTTCTGGCACCATTGGAGGGTTTGTTGTTCACAAGCATCTCCAAATGTAGGATTATGATGGCTTTATCCTAAGCTAGTCCTTGTCTATGTTTGAGATACTTTTGAGCCTATCCCTCTTGGCCTTAATCTGACTGATCCAAATTTTGTGTAAAGGGTTTGCCTTTGTATATTCCCATCATCACGCTGGGGGCAACTTTGCATCTTCAATTCTTGAACATACGTCATGGATATTTTTCCCTTATACATCCCATCTAACGACTGGGGGCATCCACGTTTCAGTTTCCTTGCACATAGCTTTGGATTTTTTTTTGGAAAATATCAAAAACATGCGTATAAATTTTTTGAAAATCCCTAAACATTCAAATATGTTGGTAGGAAAACTCAAAACATTCAAATATGTTTCGTAGAAAACTCAAAAACAATAGAACATTGTCTCGAGATACTACCAAAAACAACGTAAAACGTTTCAAAACTTGTCTCACAAAAACAAAGTATTAGTTTGCTTACTTTAGTTGTTTGTTTGTACATAGTTTTGATTGCATTGCTTCTTCATGTTGTGTGATATTGATTAAATTCATTTGCTTCATTAGATTGAGTGTTACTTTAATCTGTTGTGAATTGCATTGAGTTCATTTTATCTTGCATACTTGTATATAATTGTGTGTGATTAGATTAAATTTGGTTAACTTGTGTTTGTTGTTTTCTTGTACATTTTGTTATCATCTCATCATCAATATCATCTATCATCACATCTATACATCATATATCAAAAAATGCTAATTCTACATCAAACATGTATGCTAAGCTAATCATCATACCGTATCATCAATGGGGCAAGAGGGGTTGCGCTAATCACATTCTATCCCCCCCACACTAATATCAAAAATAAAAACATGGACTAATCAAAGTATCTCATCAACATGCAATGTGATATCATCAAATGTTATCTCATAATAATAACAAACATGTGATACAAACATACATCATAAACAAAGTCCATCATCATATATCATCATAATAACAAATGTCCATGTACAAAATCATGTGTCTCGATACATATCAGATACAAAATGCCATCATGGGCATGGGTCAAAATTGTGCCTTCAATCACGAGGCATAATCAAAATAATATATAAAGTACATCTATGTACAAAAGTGTGCCTTCATATCGAGGCGTACATCAAAAACATAAATCAAGTACTATCAAATAAAATGAGTCATCCTTGACTCTCTCCCATGCATGAACTGTTAGGTCTGCTAGGTGGGGGCATCTGTTGTGATGGACCCACGGAAGGCATTGCACTCTGAATGAGATCCACTCTACTGTATTGAGGCTTGTTATACTAAAGGTTTATTGTACTGACCTCACTTGATCGTGAGGTGCCTCTGTCATTCTAGATCTAGACGCTGCATGTTAATATGCTAACAACTAACTATGAAAGGAGTGGCCCTACTATCCCTCTGGATGACCTTGTGGTAAAAAGCCCTGTAATAGGATGTTCTCACTGCTAGCTGTCATCAAATCTAGTAGTATGTCCTACATCACCAACTATTGTGGAGGCCCTCTGTCCCTGTAGAGCATCACATGCTCTCCTATCAACTTCTAGATATATCTGCATGAAGCCTATGTCTTCTCAATTTGCGGTCCACTGAGTCCTCTCTACAACTAGTTGATCCTCTCATATGTGAACCTGAAGCTTGTTGAGCTACTCTCTATTGTAATTGTCTACTCTCAGCTGGCCTAAGTTAAATTGTAGGGCTATCACCTGCTATCAACTATTACCACAGACCTGTAGTGCTCCCTAGCTCCCATTGGACACATTGTACCCCCATCCTCTCCAAGTATCTCCCCCATCCCCTCATCTCCTAGTGAATCTACTATGTGGCATCCTCATTCTGTGGTGGGTCCCATAATAGTGGAACACCTATAGAGAAATCATGTAGTGGAATCTTCTGTAAAAGGACATATGTGGAGCTTGATAAAGGCATGTGGTTGTACCACTACCTGTAATGACACTTATATAACCACTATGTTGGAATCAGCTAGATACCACCTGTGGTACCTGTGGGTTGTGCAGGCATTCTGAACCTATACCTGTGGTGTGTATGAGCATTGCCCCTAGACTAGTATATCGACACCCAATCTACCATGGCTCCCCCTTGGCCTATGGACATTGTGGCCTGGGATGTTACCTGTGTGACCTACTTGTGTATGTTCTCTAGGATCTGGGCCTGTAACCCCTATGTGCCTCACGTCATGGCTATCCCTGCATCTATCGCTACTTGTGGTATCGTCAACCTGCTATGGCAACACTGTAGCATACCATCCTGGATAATCAGGGGTCATCCCTTGGATCTACTATGTGTGGTTATTACACCCAAGGCTGGGGACCACCTGTGAAAAACTATCGTGGGATCATCATAATCTGATCTGAGGCCCAATATGAAAGGTCTCTCTAGACCTATGCCCATACCACATCTCATCGCCAGGAATCCCTTGGATGAGACCAAACTGACCGCTAGACCCTATCCACTTTGTACCACTCAAGGATGTGGTACCTCATGCTCCCAATAATGAAATGCTCTACTATTAGTTGTGTTAAGCTCAAATAGCATCCTCAGGGCCACTGATACAACCTATATGGCCACCATGTAATCATATGAGGTTGAATCTCGTCTAAAGCTCACCTATAATATGATGTATCTCTCATATGCCTACATGAATGTCATCACCATCTGAAACCCAACCCATAATGGATGGCTCGCCAAGAGCCCAGGCTCACAATGCTCCTACTAGGTGCCCTATGGCGATATGATCCTAGACCCATATTTGAAGTAAACTCACCATAACCCATGGTCTTCTGACTGTGGTAAGCTATCAAGTGAAAATATGTGTACAAATGGGCTAGTAGACACTGCCCCCCAGCAATAGACCTCTCCGCATAGATAAGTATTTGTATCACTCTAATTAGGCCCAAAGAAAAATGAGCACCAGTCTTGTCAGGCAACAATATGTCACATTAGATAAAGAGCCATGAGATATATCAACACCCATGTAAGTTGTCGATCCATGAAACATCTAGTAATGTCAACTGACATACCCTGACAAGGTATGTCTACTACTCCTGAACATCTCGGAAATACTCTGAAGATTATACAACCATGGTGGCCATCATAAGTCACTAACTGACCCTGAATCGGCACTCTCAAAATGTGTCAAACATCCTCTAGTGTGACACTCATCTTGCTTTGTCAGAAGGTGAAACATCTGACTCTCACTTGCCATCTCTCAGCTAAGGTTGTGAGAAAGTTGTGGTCCAAAGTGATCTGTGGCATGCGAGCCACATGTGAAAGACCTATCACATCTAAAGTGTAATCTCTAAATAGATGAGATCCTCATCATGAAAATGTGGCCTCATAGGCCCTACAACCACCCATGTCACTCTTCGTGTCTCCAAGGGGTAGACCAATCTAGCAAAATGGGGAAAAACACTCATTAATATCATTTTCTTCTATAAATGCATCATTTAATTTCTTCTATTGATCATCTAAGTTTTTCTAAAAACTTCCTAAATTCTTCTAAGGTCATTCAAAAATTCCCTTTTGCGCCAACATGCACCCCTTGCAACACTAGCATGCCCATTTTGATGTTGGCTACACCCTAGCACTAGTGCCCCCCTTTGTGCATCAATGCACATGTATTTTCATGTAGGTGCACCCCTTTCCCTCCCCAACCTTGGTTCGATGCCAAGTGTGTCTTGTTATGATGCTAACACACCCCAACAATGCCTACATGGCCACGCTGGTGTTTTTCCACACATGCGTGCGACACATCCATTTGTTTTCTCACTCTAACACGTACTTCTTAGCATGCATATAGTGGATGTGTATGTGTACTTTCACACTAGTGCACCCCCGCGATGCCTACGCGCCCCAAGGGTCGATGTTGGCACTTTTTGCACATGTTTTTCTACCTATAATAAATGCACATAAATGAAGCTTAAATTTAAAAAATTTACTTTGCGTACCTGTAGATCATCCCCTAGAAGCCTCATGTAGTCTTAGACTTGGTCTTCACGGTGTCTATGGTTTTGAACCCTCACTATTTCTCTCACAATTCAGAGCAAAATTGCCAGTAAAAAGGGTAGGGGTAAATATCAAATAACTAGCCGCGATGGTTTTTTACCCCTCATGGCTTGGTTTATATACCCATTTGACCCCCCGCGTCGTGTCTCTCACCCCCAAAGCACTTTAGGACCGTCGTGATTCTTCTAATTTCTTCTAGCACTCGCCGCGATGATTATTTTTAAATAAATAATTATTTTTCACTCGTTTTCGCTACGTTGGGGCATGTTTTTGCTTCTTGACAACCCTTTCTACTACCTAGGGCATATTTTTGCTTTCTAGCATTATTTGGCGATGTCCCATGATATTTTAATTCTTCTAAATCATTTTCTTCTTAGAAAAATTAAAAATTCAAAAAATCACAAAAACACCCAAAAAATTGGAAATTTTATAAAAAATCCAAAACATTGGTAAAATCATTAAAAAGCCAAAAAGATGTAAAATTCAAAATTTTGCAAAAATTGGTAAAAGGCATGCATGCAGCTTGAAATCATGTGTCTCAAATGCATTGTCCTCAAAAATTGAAAATTTGTCTTACAAAAGCATCTTTCTTCGACTTTTCACTTGTTCTCACGCAACGACTCGCGGATCATTCTGATCTACCTCCATTAATAAAAGTTGGTCTGCTTGTTATGTCTATACTATCTTGGCACAATGAGTTTCCTTGTACTGTGTCGTAGCACACAAATGCTTTTTCATGGGACTACTTGTGTCCTATGTTATTCCCCTTGCATGTATCCTTGCTTGGGGCACCATTTTCAAACCCTTGTCGTTAAATACGAACATTCGGGAACTAAAGCTTGATAACAAAAACATTAGTACAACTATCTTGAATGTTGTTTGTTTGAGTATATGTGTCTGTACTTATTTCCCTGTCAGGTTAGCTTGTTTACTTTCTCATATTGCATTGCATTATGTATGTTGCATGGAGTTAAGACATCTTTTACTTCCTCGTATTTCATTACATTATGTATGTTGTATGGAGGTCAGCATTTTTAGCAATGAACAATTATTCGTATTATAGATTTCAATTTTATTTTACACTTTTGTTGTATGCATATATTTTAATAAGGTTCGATGATGTTGATCATTTAAGAAAAGTGATGAAACAAAGGTGTTGATTGAACGAGTTGGATGCAAAAACCTATTCCCACTTTCATCTATCAATTTTCATTGCTATTTAAGGTTTCTTCTATTTGGATTCATTCTATCTGTTTCCTTAATATTTTCAATCGTCAATTGACTTCTTCTATCACCCCATCGACACTTGAGGGGGCATCATTCCATTCTACTAAATTTTTTTCAAAAATTCTTTGTTTATGCTTGTCTACTTTCTTTGCAGTGACGTCACTTACACCACCCTAAAGAGGGGCAAATGTAGACACCTAAAATCCGCTTCTGTAGTTTTAATGCTAAAGTGGTACTCATTATCCTCTATTTCACCATTTCTAATTATAATTAGTGATTTCCGCTAATTAACTAACGTTTCCCTCACATTTTAGTGCCAATTAACAACACTTCATTAATTAACTAGCTTCTATAACATTCTAGATGCCAATTAACGACACTTCGTTAGTTATAATCCTCTTACAAATCAATAATTAGCTATTAATTAGCTAATTAAGCCTTTTTAACAAGAATTTAATCAATAAACCCTTTTACTGGCTAAATTCCACTTCTCAAATGCTTATAATATCATCAAATTCTTCTTAAATCACCTCTAATTAGCCTAAAAAGCTTATTCTAGCCTATTGATTAATCCTAATTGATTAATTAACGCACCCTCAACTCCCATAAAGTATTAACCCACTTGGCTAACTCACATAGCTATGGTTAATTAACCTAAGGTTACTTTATGATTTATTCATTAGTCCCACATGCACCAAGTTGAAAGCCTTTCCCAAATGGAAAGCCTATAAAAAGAGGACCAAACTCATACCTCTCACAAATTACACCATGTTTTGAATAACATTAATCATTTAAAATATATGAGCCTTACTCCATTGTTGGAATAGCTTGCATCCCCATTTGCATCCATTTCTTCAAGTTGGTTAGTAAAGGAATATCTTATATGGCCTTGTAGCCATTGTTAGAGAGGTCCTTTCACCTTCAATGAAGTAACAAAACACATTTTTTGATTTCTTTTGATCTTCATAGGTTCAATTTATTTAGAAATCAATTAAACATAGTAGGAATGCTTGTAGTTTTAAATGGTTAAATTCATTTAGATTTCCTTTTGCATTCCATTAAGCTTTAATCTTGATGGTTCATTGATGAATTTATTATCTTAGCTCTAAAACTACTAGGTGTTAGTTTTAGGTTCTAATTTCTTTGCTTAAAATTTTATTGAGTTCACAATCTTATTTAAAGAAGTAAAAATATAAAGCATGTTATCTCATCAAATTATTAGACGTCTTTAATATTTTGTATACCCCAAAAATTAAACCAAACATATGATGTGTTGGCTTCCTATGCTACCAACTTAGAACCTCTAAGTGAATCAATATTTTAGAAGTCTTCAATTGAATTGGTTTCCTATCCTTCTATGTCTGATAATATGGAAAAATTTCACATAGTTATTGATGATCAACAAATAATTCAATTTATCAATTGTTTGAATGTTTTTTAGTCCCAAGTGATTGATGAGAAGGATTGAGATTCTCCACATTAGGGATAAATTGTTATGGATGGGACCATCAATCTAAACGATAATAATATTCCAAAAGGTATGATTACTCTAAAAAGGTTGTTTTTCTTAAAGATGCATGCTAAGAATCATGTTCAATAAAAATATGAATAGGAATTAATATTTGTTAATCAAGGAATATTGTATTTACCATTATATGTAAATTTCAGCCTTAAATTCTCATATTTAATATTTACTAAAACAACAATTCAAGTCTCTAGTTCAGTAGTATAAAGATGTATTTTCATGGTCTCATAGTGGCTTAAGAATCTTTGACTTCGGGATTATTATGCAAAAAACTTTCTTAGGGAAGGACATAAAACTTTGAGGTGGAGACAGATACACATGATTCCTATCCTTGAAACCTTTATTTACAAAGAATTTCAAAATCTAGCCTCAACAAGGATCATCTTCCTAGTAATACATTCTACTTGGGTCAATAATCCGGTACATGTGTGGAAAAAGTGGAGAAATTAGGTTGTGCATGGACATTAGAAACTTAAACAAAGCATATAATAAAGATAATTATCCGCTCCTTTGCTTAGATGAGGTAATCCAGATGTTAAATGGGTCTAAATGATGGATTTTTTAGATCTTATCAAGTGTTAGTTGATCAACAGAACATGATCAAAACAACCTTCATTACTAAATGAGGAACGTTTAATTACAAACATATTCCTTTCAGACTAATAAATGTAGGGGATACCTTCCAATGAGTTGTGGATATAGTATTTCAAGGGTTCGTAGGTGAATTTATTGTTATTTATTTGGATGACCTTAATTTTTTCTGTAAGAAAAGGTTTGAACACTTACATGATTTGTGTAGTGCCGACCCTTTTCTTACCATGGTTTATTGCTAACTCGTTACTTCTAGTAGATTTTGGAAATGGTTTATAGCTCTATCTAGATATTATATGATTTCATTTGGATCATTTGATGGCTCATGTGATGGTTAGGGTGTGATGCGACAATCTAGTAGTGAGTATTATCATAATTTTATTTCAGCGCATGATTTTTAGTTTCCAGCAATACATGATTCAGTTGATCCTATTTGACCTATGATGGATTTATGTTATCATTTTATACTTTGATAGCATGGGCGTATTTTGACTATGGCATATTTTCATGATTATTGTAGTTGGAGTGCATATTTGGCTTAATTATGGATGCTCGTTAATAGTATATGATCATCATGGGTTTATATTTATTATTGTGTTGATAACATGATAACCATGATTATTTATTGCCGTTATTATCATATATATATATATATATATATATATATATTGGGCAGGTATGTTTAATGTTTGCAATGAGTGTGCAAATTACAGGAAACAGGAGAACGTGGGTTTTAGGACGACAACTCAAGATGCAAAAGCAGCCAATCGGGCCAAGTCTAGCCTTTTTTTTGTATGAAGCCTTATTTGATTGTTGTGTGTTGTATAAGGGCACCATGGGTGACTTCAAAATTTACAGTTATGCAATTGTGTTTTTGTTAGTCTTTTGTAAACTAGTTTGGGGGGGACTAATGGTTGCCAACTTATATTAGAAGTTTATTAGATTAATTATATTTGTTTTTGGGAGGTTTAGGTCACATAAACACCCTTGGGGTGGGCTCCACAACCTCCATACTTTTGTAATTTTTCCAAACTCGAAATTGGGCTAAAAAGGGAAATTTTTGGGACCCCCTTTCATCTTTGGGGTTTCTTTTTTCATGAAAAAGAGATCCTTGGATCCTACCTATGGTAGGAGGGCTTAAATTATTGGTCAAATGGGAGTATCTTATCGCATTCAACCTGTCATAAGTCTCCATTATTGTAATAATGGTTGGGTGGTGTGTTTCTAAAAATATGGATGAAGTTTTACTTATTAGCATTTATGGGAATTTGGGGCTTTTGTTCTTAAAATGTTTTTTCTTTACTCTCTTTTGAATTTTTAGAATATTGGGTTGGGAAAAGAGAGGGGTGACACATGTAACCCTTTTATTTGAGAGGGTATTTCATTGCTTCTCTTCATATACATACTTATGGAGGAGGACAAGATTTTTAGCTTGTTATGTTCGCATTTCTGATTTGGGAGTTGAGCTTGGGGCTTTAGATTTGGAGTGGATTGGATAGCTTAGAGACTTGGAGAGATTTTTGAGGTAGAATTTTTGTGCCTTATTTTATTTTATTACATGTATTTGAATAATAAAATGGATTTTGTGTGTGAATATGTGTTTTGAGTGTTGTTGTATGTTATGACTTTATGTTTTTATTTGTTTTTCTTCATCCATCATGTGGTTTGGTGGATTTCAGTGTAGTGTGGGGGAAGAGGGAGGGAATGTCTCTCTTACCACGTGGCTTGATGGACAAGCCATGTTGGCATTATTTATCTTTTTCCCCTTATCTGATTTGAGGTGGGGAAGGTTTTTCATATGGTTTGAACCTCCTTCCCCATCCTTGTACAGGAAACCCAAAGAGGTTTAAAAATCCCTGCAAAGAGGACTTTCGGTGCTTGGGAGGAGATATAAGGAGGGTGTGTTTGAATGGAGGGATAAGGAGGGTGTATGGAGTTGTTTTTTGTTTGTATCCTATGGTTGGATCACACCTTTGGCATACTCAGATTTCTCATCTAAAATTCCCCATTGGTGGGAAAACATGGAGTTTTCTCTCCTTGTGTTTGGTGGTTTTCCATGGTGTTTTATGTGTTAAATGTTATTATATAGTGTTGTGGTTGCTTGGTCATTTCCCTAACCACTTGTGCATACTTTAGGATTTCTTCCTCTCTCTCCCATGGTCATGGAGAGAAGCTAGCATGTCCTCAAAACTTTGGAGATGGTATATAATGATGCAAATAGGTTGGGAGGAAACTAGACCTATATCCTTCTATTTTGAAGACCTTATGGAATGAAAAGAATGCCAATTAGAGCTTGAATATTATTGGAGAAATTGGAGACTTTTTCATTTTATGTTTCTATCCACACTTGGTGAAAGCTTTGCTTATTGGTGTACATTTGGTTATTGTAAAATTACATTATATTTTCTTCTTGTAAAACTCCCATATTTGGATGTGATTGTAGCTTGAGGAAACAAGTTTTGTAATAAGTGTTGTGTTATCTTCAATCATAGAAGAGTCTTTTAAAGTCTTGCATTTTTGGTGACTTGTAACTTGTTACTCATTATGTAACAAACTCAATATTTAAATATTCTTGTGTTATATGATCTTTCATGGTGAAAGTTGAAAGGTACTTGTATTCTAAAATGGAATGGAAGAATTATGATTAAGTTGGAAAAATATGGGTATCTTGTATCTTGTATTGGATTGAGAACATTTTAGTGTTTTAAACTTCTGACATTCATTTTGGCTTGTGATAATAACTCTCCCTTACTTTGGATTTGAGTGAAATGCATGAAAGTAGGGTGCACTATAGTGGGTACCTTTGTTTATTTGTTTTGCAAAATTGATTGACAGAAAAGATATTTCCTTTTAGTATGCTCTTCCATTTATCCAATAACGTTTTATGTTGTTCAAGTTATAACAATAAAAAAAATATGTGTTGTTATGAGCTGAAATATCAATATTTTCGATTAGATTTGAAAGGAGTATTTATAAAATCTTTTTTGAGAGATGGTTGATAAGGTTAATAGATAAATTTTAGTGGAAACTTTTAGATGCAACCTTCATTCATGTCATATGCATTTTACTTATGATATTGAAATTGGAAAAAGGAAAATTATATAGAATTCATCTCTTACCTTGAAGCCATGACATCCATCTTAAAATTTATAAAATGGGTTTTGGTATAATAATGGAAGAAACTAGATGTTTGGTTATGATACAAATGAAATTTTATTAACAAGGTAGATCATTTTGTGTATGATTTCACTTGCTACTAAGGATAAAATTTGCAAAAAAAAATTCAACAAATGGCTCTGCCTAGTCAAATGCAAAGAAGAAAATTTACATACATATAAGTACACATATATATAATTTTCCCTATAAATCTATATTTATAAAAACCTTTTTTTTAACCTATGAAATAGGTAGAGAACTGTGAAGGATTTCTATAAATAATACAACTCTTTAAAATAAAAGATATTTCCAAACTTATATATACATGTTGTGGGTAAATGAAACATTACCGAGTAAATTCAATTTAATATACTCGAAACCTTTCCCTGAATTAATATGCTTACACACACACATTTAAATGAAAATATAAAGTTAGAAAAAAAAACATATTTGAAATCAGGTTATAGCTGCATTTTCTATAGCAAAATTTGTTTTTTTAATGAAATTTTGTGAGTTTTTAGGGGGGCACCAAACCGCCCATTCCACATTTGTGTATATGTGTTGTGGCTACGGACACACCACATATCCCACCCCAAACTGCTCACCGTGGCCTCAATAGTTTCCTTCACCCCCTATTGATGTTGCCCCCCATTTTTACACAGCCTCCATTATCATAGACATTACCATCCCTACCTTTAAACCCTAATAAATATAGATAAAAAAAATAAAAATAATACAAATAAATCTATATGCATATTTCTACATCAAGACTGAACCGATTTAAAATGAGGGTAAATAAATTTATCAAAATCCAGATCTCTCTCTCATAAACAAAAAATATACACTTGAAATCCTCACCCAAATAAAAAGAAAACAAGAAATTTCTGCTCTTCCCATATTATAAGGGAAATTTGGGATAATGAAATGGAGATTGAAAAATAAAAAAAACCCTTGGGAACAACCTCATCCTTCATCCTTTTGTTACCTGCACAAATATGAGGGGGGAAAATAATAAAACCCAATAATGAAAATAAAATAAGGGATATTATAAGGTAGGATTCTGGTTCATCAAATCTATTGGCTTGGATGCTTTTTGATCCAAGGGCTCAAAATGATCTATAAAAATTGAATTGAATAAATTAAGTTTTTAAATTAGAGTATGGGTGAGTTAAATCAAATGAGGTGAGATGTTTTTTTAATTAGAAGGGTGAGTGTATCTTTGGGGGGGAAGGTAATTAATTTAGGTGCCTAGAAATGAAATATGGGTCCTTGGAAAAAGGGGGCTTAGAGTTAGGTTAAGTAACCATAGTAATTGATAAGTGAGCAACTAAATATTAACTGAGGAGAGGTTGTTCCAAATATTTAGATGTGATAATTATCGTTTGGGGAATTATAATTTCATCAATTATCTAGACAAATAGGGTTAAATAATTTAATTACATTTTCAAATAAAAAAATGACTGAATTTTACTGTAGTTTCAAAAGGATGTTTTTAATGCCATAAAAGTGGAGCATTATATTTGGCATCAGAGTGAGGTTCACACACCATATGCTCTAGGTAAACATGCTTAATTAATTAATAATGGATAAAGTAATAAACAAAAATTAATTAAACTATTAAACCATTTCCGCAACCCTTTTACAACCTAATAACCCACCATTATAGTTTTTACACAAGATGAAACCTGTGAGACTTCGATCCATCAGGGATTTGGGACGTAGATAGCCTACATCTGAGTTGTGTGCCCTTGATCTTGGACCATAGATATTGGATGCACTTGAGTAGCTCATAGGTGGTGTCCAGTAGTGCCTTCCACCACCGCAAGAGCCAAGAGAGGAGGATGTTCGTCCATGATACGATGAGAAAATAGATGAGGGCGCACACTCAAAGCCACTTGAACTTTATTTTTTGAGATGAGATAGGGGCCATAGACCATTCATTCACTATAAGAGGGTGTCCTCGCATCATCATATCTACTCACATAGCCTTGAGGGATCATTTCAAGATGGATGACCACATTCTCTAGTTGAGAGGATGGTTGGGAAGCAGTGCCAAGATCATGATGTAGGTAGTGTGATTAGAGACCTTCTTTGGTTACAACCACCTACGTATAGTAGCACTACGGATGGTTTTGGGGCCGAATCATGGCTTCTCAATCTTGACAGTTGCTTTGGCTTACACTCATATAAGATAAATGTCAAATCTAGATTTGTTATACACCTCATCTGTGATGCAATAGGTGTATGGTGCAGGAATAAGGAGTGCAATCTCCACATGACTAGAGACATCGTTACTTGGGAGATATTTAAGTAATGCTTCATAGCCCACTATATGTCTGAGCATTTCATGTCAGAAGAGTATTCATGAGTTTTATTACTTATGACATTTCCCAAGCATGATAGGGTATTATGAGAGTAGGTTTTTGGATCTTTTGTAGTACATGGACTATCTGTAGGATGAGAAATTACAAGTAAACATGTATATTTGGGTTCTTCAATATAGATATAGTCAGAGCTATAGTTAGGATGTTATCTCCTCCTACACTTGAGAAGGCTATAGAGAAGGCCTATCTAGCTGAGGAGAAAATGACCTAGGCCTAGGCACATAGAGACAATAATATGGGAAAGCATGAGGAGAAGATGTATTCAGTCCAGGATCAGAGATCATGAGGTACTGCACCACCCCCTAGAGGAGGATTTAGGCCTCCATAGTTTATATTGAGGAATCCACATCACACACAATAGTAGGCACAACATCATGTTCACCATAAGTAGAGAGCTAGGTATGCTCAGAGCATGTAGAGAGAAGGAGTTTGAGGAGGTGTTGGTGGGGGTAGATATAGGAGACAGGGTACCGAATAGGTACATCCAATTTGCACTTAGTAGTCTGCTACCGTCAGGCCAACAGGATCAGTCCATCAGTGTACAAGAGGGCCCACCTCTCAGAGAGGTGCAGTAGGATGTTTCATTTGTGGGTATCCTTGACCACCATGTGTATATGTGTCTACAAAAATCCACAACCATTGATAGATAGAGATATCACATCTCTGAGTAGATAGTGAGAGATGGATGATGTGCACATCATGTCTAAAAAGAAGTAGATAACTGTCAGGCTAAGCATCAGGACACAATTATCGATACAAAAATTACTATCAGGAGTATTTATATCTTAGTTTTCTTTGATTCAAGAACATTAGATTCATTTATATCTACATCTATAGTTGACCAGTGTGGGCTAGTGGTGGCTAAGAAGCCATATAGTTGGCAGGTTGAGTTGGCCTATGGAGCCAAAATTGTAGTAGATACCATATAATTAGAGAGTTGTGTACTTGACTTGGGAGTATTCTCCACTACCTTGGACATATAGGTGTTTCCATTAGTATCCTATAAGGTAGTTTTAGGGATGGATTGGATTGAGTCTCATTGAGAAAAATTTAGATTGCAGAGGGTAAGATCATTGAGTTTCAAGATGACCTGGGGAGTTCAATTGTTAATTTTGGGATTCATAGGCATGTCTCATTGTCTATGATCACAACTAATAAACTCAAACGAAGTATGTGCGAGGGTTGTCAACTATTTTCTATCATTGTTAATGATCGATCAAAGAGTACTAAATAAGATTCATCTCTTGATGATCGTATAGTATTGATGAAATTTACAGATGTATTTCAAGGTGAGCCTTGGGTTACCGCGTCATAGAGAGGTGTATTTCACAATAGACCTAGTACAAGTAGAAACACTAGTGTCTAGGGCACCATATCATATGACAAATCCATACATTCATGAGCTCAAGATTCATTTAGAGGAGTTATTGGAGAAGGGCCTTATTTGTCATAGTGTGTCCCCATGGGGAGCACCAATTATTTTTGTGAAGAATAAGGACAATTTTCTCAATATTTGTGTTGACTTCTGGCAACTTTACAAGGTCACAATTAAGAACTGTTATCCCCTTTCATGGATTTATGACTTGTTTGATTAGACGAGGGGAGCCAAAGTGTTCTCCAAGATTAATATCAAGTCAGAAAACCAGAATTTGCACATTGTAGATGGATATATTCATAAAAGAACTTTTTGTACTCGATATGGGCTTAATGATTTCACAGTTATTCCTTTTGGCTTGACCAATGACCCAATTTTCTTTATGAGCCTCATGAATGGGGTAATCAGGACATTTTTTTATCGCTTTGTCTTGGTATTCCTAGATGATATATTGATTTATTCTTGTTCAAAGGAGGAACACAAGGATCATTTGAGATAGGTACTATAGGTTTTGAGAGAGAAGAATTTTTTTGGGAGTTTGGAGAAGTGCAACTTTCTTTTATATGGAGATTCAGTACTTGGGGAACATTAATTCAGGAGATAGTATCTCGATATATCCCTCTGAGATATGAGCTATTATTGATTGGTCATTACCCACATTAGTTACTAAGGTGAGGAATTTTGTGGGGTTATTAGGGTACTACCGTAGGTTTATACATGAATTTGCCATGATTGCACATCCTATTAATTTTCTTCAGTGGAAAGGGAAGAAATTCAATTAGTCAGAGAAGTGTGAATAGGCCTTCTATTTTCTTAAGGAGATATTTACCATGAAACTTATTTTAGCAGTTTTGAATCTGACATAGGAGTTTTTGGTTTGCTTTGATGTTTCACTAGAGGTGTTTCAAAGAATTTATTATGCAATATCATTGGGTTATTGCATTTGAGTCACTAAGAGCTCAAATATTATGAGTTTAACTACCCTAAACAATACTTGGAGCTTACAATACCTATTCATGCTCTAGTACATTAGTGTCATTTCCTCTTGGCTAGGCCATTCATTTTAATGATATATGATCATGGCCCTCACCATATCTTCTCACAGCCAAACCTCAACACTTGCCAATGGCATTGGATGGAGTTCTTATTTGAGTATGACATGGAGGTTCAGTATATAAAAAGAAAGGAGAATTTTCAATGTAGATGTATTTAGTAGATGACAATATGTGATTTCTTCCATGACATTACAATTGGATCTGCGAGGTAGGATTCATCAACATCTTCAAGGAGAAAAGTTCTATGAGGGTGCTAAGTAGATGTTTGAGTTACAGGGTTCCTTAGAGGGAAGATATTTAGGGTGTGTTTTAGAGGAAGATGGTCTAATTCAGTTTTAGCGACACATGTTTATGTGCCTAAGTCATGTGATCTTTGCAACTTCATTCTTTCGAAGGCTCATCTAGCCCCATATGTAGATCATCCAGGAGTGAAGAACATGCATGTTTACCATAGAGAGTTATATTATTATCCCATTCTTCAACATGATATAGAATTTTTTTGCTCATTTCATTGAGTTTCAGAAGGTCAAGGTTGAGCATTCTCATCCTACATGAATCTTACATCCTCATTATATTTCTAATTGGAAATGGGACATTATCTCCATGGATTTCATTGTCAAACTCCCTATGTATTCTTATCATCATGATGTCATTATGGTCACTGTGGATAATTTGACCATGGTTGTGCACATCTGGCTAACCAAGGTCACTTGTAATTCACAAGCTATCACCAAATTGTTTATGGAGGACATTTTCATATTACACAGGATTCTGAAGACCATCATCAATGATAGGGACACCATTTACATGTCATACTTATGGACTTCATTTCAAGACACTATGGGAACACAGATTAATTTCAGTTCATCATATCACCCAGACATATATGGACAGAATGAGAGGGTTAATCAGGTATTAGAGGATATGTTGAGGATGTATGTGATGGAAAAACAAAAGAAGTGGTAGGATTATCTATACCTAGTTGAGTTTGAATACAAAAAAAACTATCACAGTTCTAACAATATGGATCCCTACCATGCTTTTTATGGATGACCTTCCAGAACACCTTTGAGTTGGGACATGCTAGATGACATGATTTAACCTAGGCCAAATTTCCTTAAGGATTTGGAGTAGTAGGTTATATCGATCAAGCAGATTCCTGAGTAGGCTAGAGCATGCCAAAAGGTGTATGCCGACACCAAGAGAACTCATAGTCACTTTTCAGTGGATGACAAAGTCTTCTTGAGGCTTCGTCCACATAAGATCCCAAATCTGATATGGAAATGGTTCTAATATTTTTGCCTCATTTTATGGGGCCATTTGATATCTTAGCTGGTCATAGGTCAAGGGTCCTACCACGTAGATTTTTCACCATACCTTGCATGGGCCTGTGATGTGTCTTATATTTCACTATTACATAGATATGTGCCTAAAATTTATAATGTATTGGATTTGTTGGCATTACAGGTGGAGGATAGAGGACTCTGGGGACTAGAGCCCATGTACATCCTGGAGCATCAGAGATTGGCCCTTTGGGGGTGATACTTAGACTAGGTTAGAGTGCAATGGGACAAATATGATGAGACAACAACTACATGGGAGGACGCTACACCATTGAGGGCTTGATATACCTATCTCTTCTAGTGACTTCCTGGGGGAAGTCTAATTTTAGAGAGGGGGATGTAGTGCCCACCCTTTTCTTATCATAGTTTCTTGATGAATCATTAATTATAGTAGATTTTGGACATGGTTTATAGATCTATCTAGATATTATTTGATTTCATTTGGTTCTTTTGATGGCTTATGTGATGGATAGTGCATGAAGTGCCAATTTAGCAGTGATTATTTTCATAGTTTCATTTCATCATGTGATTTTGGTTTCTAGCAGTACATGATACAATTGATCCTAATTGACCTATGATAGATTTATGTTATCATTTCATACTTTGATAATATTAATTTATGTTGACTATAGCATATTATGATTATTATTATAGTTGAAGCTCATATCTTGGTTAATTATGGATGCATGTTGATAGGTATATGACCATCGTGGGTTTATATTTATTATTGCCTTGTTAGCATGCTAAAAATGTCTAATTATTATCGTTATTTATTTGATATATATGTGTGTGTGTGTGTGTGTGTGTGTGTGTGTGTGTGTGTGTGTGTGTGTGTGTGTGTGTATGTAATGTATGTCTACATACATACATACACACACACACACACACACACACACACACACACACACACACACACACACACACACACACACACACACACATATATATATCTATATATATATATATATATATATATGTATATGTATATGTATATGTATGTGTGTTGGGCATGTATGTTTAATGTTTTGTAATGAGTGTGTAAAGTACAGGGCACATGAAAACATGGGTTACAGGATGACAACTCAATATGCACAAGTAACTGACTGAGATGAGCCTTCAAACTTTGCATGGCTGATTATAGCCTTGTGTTCTTGTTTTGTGACATAAATTTTAATGGGAACCATGGCTGACTCCAAAATTTGTAATTAATGTAATTGTGTTTTATTAGTCTTCTATAAAATTTTTTTAGGGGACCTAATGGTCCCCACTTGTATTAGAAGTGGATTAGATTAATTTATTTATTTTTAGATGGTTGGGGTTACATACACACCCCTTGGATGGGCCCCATAACCTCAACTCTTGTGCCATTTAGCTAAACCCGAAATTGGGATATATACTACAATTTTTGGGACCCCTTTTATCTTTAGGGGTTATTTTTTCATGGAAAATAACCCTTTGACCCTACCTATGGGTAGGTTGGATTCATTTATTAGTCAAATGGGGTTTTTGCCTCCCATTTGACCTCTCACAAGTCGCCATTTTGGTAATAATGGTTAGGTTATGTGTTTCTAAATAATTGTTTTGTGTTTGTCTTATTAAGATTTAGGCGTAATTTGGGGGATTAATTCTTAAAATAATTATTGTTTTACTCTCTTTTTACTTTTTTGAATCTTGGGTTGGGGAAAAGAGAGGGCTTAAAACTATCACCCTGTCATTTGGGAGGATATATTCCTTACTTCTCTTCATATACCTCCTCATAGAGCAGGAAAAAGGGATTTTGGCTTGTAATTTTTACATTTTGGATTTGGGAGTTGAGCTTCAAGCTTTGGCTTTAGAGTGGATTTGATAGCTTAGAGTCTTGGAGAGCTATTTGAGATAAGAGTCTTGTTTCTTTTTTTTATTGTATGTATTTTAAGAATAAAATGTGTGTTGTGTGTTATTATGTGTTTTTGAATGTTGTTGTATGGCTATGATTTTAAGTGTTTCATTTATTTTCTCCATCCAACATGTGTGGTGATAGATTTTAGAGTAGTGTGGGGAAAGAGGTAGGGAATTTCCCTCTTTCCCACATGGCTTAATGGACAAGCCATGTTGGCATTCTTTATATTTTTTCCCTCATACGGTTTGAGGTGGGGAAGGTTTTTCATATGGTTTGAACCTCCTTCCCTCATCCTTTGAAAGGAACCCAATGAGGTTTGAAAATACTCCTCAAGGAGGAATTTTTTTTCTTGGAAGGGGAAATAAGGAGTGTGTGTTTACATGGAGGGATAAGGAGGGATTATGGAGTTATTTTTTCATGTGTTTCCTATTGTAGGTTCAAAATTTTGACATGCTTGGATTTCTCATCTACTCTTCCCCATTAGAAATAAAACATAGATTTTTATCCACTTATGTTTCGTGGTCATTTTTGGTGTTTTGTGTGTCAAAATTTGTTGCATTTTGTTGTTGTTATGTTTTCACTTCCCTACACACTTGTGCATAGTTGAGAATTTATTTCTCTCTCTCCCATGGGCTTGAAGGAAGGATAGCATGTCCTCAAAATTTTGGAGTTAGTATGTAATGATGCCAATAAATTGGGATGTAACCAGGCCTATCTCCTTGTGTGTTGAAGACCTTATGGAATGGAAAGCATGTGTATTTGAGCTTGAATATTGTTGGAGAAAATGGAGACTTTGACATGCTATGTTTAGTTCCACTTTTGGTGAAATTTTTGCTTCTTGGTGTACATTTGGTTATTGTAAAATTATGTTGTAAATTCTCCTTGTAAGTATCCCATATTGGGATGTGTTTGTAACTCACTCTCATAAAGGATGTAAATTTGTAATATTGTTCCCTACCTTGTTATGGGTTGAAGGGTAGCATTAGAATAATGAATTTTGATCCTCTTCATAAGGAGGAATATTTTTGTGTTGGAACCTTGTTACTCTCTTATTGTAGGGAAATCATACCATTAATTTTCACATGTCCTGTAAACCTCATTTCAATGAAAGTTGTAAGAATGTCCTTCTCTACCAAAAAGGGTAGTGTAAGAGTTATAAAGTTAGAATAAGAAGCTTGCACTTTTACTTTGTATTGCAAAGAAAATCATTTGAAATTCATTGTAACTTCAAGGATGGTTGTTATAATAAATCTTGATGTTTCATATCAAAATGAACTTTACATTCCTTGTTCTTGAAAACGTTGAAAAACTTTAGCTTGGAAGCTAGGGTAAACTATCTCCAATTTGAAAGAAATCTTGTATAACTTTGCATGTTGAAAGAATATTTGATGGACTAAATGAATGATAGTGTTACCTTGCCTTGGTTGTTATGACTCTATTTGTCTTGTGTGTTGTAAGAAAAAAGAATAAGTCACATTTATAAACCATTTTGGTGTATTCAAATGTTGCTTTTATATGTATAAGTGAGGGAAATGAATGGCATTGTGTTAATGGTTGAATTTTCACTTATATTGGAAGAAATTAGTGAAGTAGTTGTCTTGTTTTGATTATTAAAGGATCCATTAAATTTTACATTTTTTTCTTAATATGTTGAACTTGAAGAGAAAGTATTCATTTGGTTATGATGCCTTGGAAACTATATGATAAAGGTTCTTTTGTTTTGTTTATTGTTGTTAAGGTTGCAATTCAGATTTAAGAAGAACCACTTAAATTTCATTGGTTTATTGTGACATATATATATATATATATATATATATATATATATATATATATATATATATATATATAAAGAAAAAACCTCACATTATATATATTGCATTTAGAACACTTGTGTGTGTGTGTGTGTGTGTATGATTTTGCTTTTTTTTTAATGAGTTATTCTTTTAGTGGTAGGGATAGTTATATCGTTGTACTTATCTGATAATTTCCAGATATATTCACACATATATATACATACATACAAATATGTGTGTGGTTGTGTGTGTGTGTGTGTGTTTATATTGTATTATAATTAAAAAAACAATAATAATTCAAACCGAAATCCGTTTGCTTGCAACAAAATAGTTTATGTTGGTAATATAGATATAAGAAATAAATAAAATAAAATAAAAATAGAGGGGGGGTAGGAGGAGGCGAACCCCTATGCCTCCCCACTACCTGCAACTCCCGCAGTCACCCCACTCCACACCACCTAGCCACCATACACCACTCCACGTTGCAACCCTCCCCACCTGCATACGTTTTACACCTTGTCACCCCCCGTTTTATTTGTGATGTGTTTCAACCAAACCACCCAGTGATCCACTGCCCCCTTTGATTTTTGTGGCCACATCCTATTACTGCTTCAAACATATTAACCCCTACGTAACAAATCTGTAGGCAGCGTCGTATACTTATAAAAATGTTTTTTAAACAAATATATATATATATATATATATATATATATTGAAACCCTATAATTTTAGAAGAAAACAAAAAAATTTAATCATTTAGGAGGGGAAAGATTTTTTCTTCAATAAACCTTGCACAACCTCTTCCTCAACCCTGCACAAACAAAACAAAAAAAGAAAAGAACAAAATGAAACAAAAAGAAAAGAGCAAAGAAACTCTTAGATGAAGATTAGGTCTTCTTTAGGATCCCTAGGATGAAGGGCTTAGATTGGATTCACCCAAAGGCCCAGATTTGACCCTACGCCTCTTTAAGTTTGAGAATTTAGTGGGAAGTGGTGAAATAAATAATTAAAAGACGGTGGGGGCCAATTTATTTAAATGAGGGTCAATATCATAGGTGGGTGTCCTTAAAAAAGTTTAATTAACATGACCCTTGTAGGAATAAATAGGGATTATTCTTTGATTTTACTTGGGGATGATTAAATATTTCATGGACTAATTAATAAATTTATTTAATAAAGTAACCATGGGTTAAATGGGTGACGTTAACCCCCAGGATGAAATGAAATCAAAATATAATAGATAAACTTAAATGACATTTCAAATAAATAAATAAACAATTAGCCCAATTTTTTAGTAGTTTTTAAGGTGTATTTTAGTGAATTAAATGGGGCATTACAATTTGTAAAGTATCCTTAGAAAATGCATGAGGTACGGTATTTCTTTGAACCTAAAGAAGTGCATCTTTAGAGTCACTAAAGGTAAGTTATTGGGTCACGTAATAAAAAAGGAAGGTATTTCAATTGACCTCTATAAAATTGGTGTCATCTCTAATATTCCTTTCACTAATAGTAAAAATGAGTTGAAATAGTTTTTTTGTAAAATTGATTTTTTGCATTATTAAGTTAATTTCTAGATTTGTTTAAATAGTGAGACCACTAAATGAAATGTTGAAACAAGTTTCCGACATGGAATGGATGAAGGAAGATAATGGATAATTCTAAGGGATAAAATATGTCATCACTCAAGATCTAGTGTTGACCAACCCCATTTTCGCTAAACATTGATATCTTTATTCTTTTTTCATCTCACCATATTAATGCAGTGGTTTTAACAAAGAAGGTTAATAATGAAAAGAAAATAATTTTATCCATGATCATTAAATATAAATATGTTGAGTTAATATATCTATATTGGATAAGAAAGTTTGTGTTAATTAAAGCAGTAAATAATTTATGCATGCATCACATCCTATACATAGAAACATATTATCCATCATCCCAAACTTGGCCATCAAAAACCCTGTGGGGATAGAATGAGTTGGGAGAGTGGAAAGGTAAATGATTGAAAAATATTCAAGATTTTTATTTATAAACATGTCCATCCAAATTGGTTAGGGGCTGATGTGGATCTCCATCACATTTGTATGCATTCCTCAGTTTAAGTACAGTCAATTTCACTTTATCTCATCAATACCTTGTTTTGGTAGTTTCCTTACACTAGTTAGAACAACTCATTTTTTCTAAATATTATTCATTTAAGCTAAAATCCCACCATAATCTTCTCCATCATGTTCATTACATGCTAATTTACCTAATAAAATAGATAAATCCCCTGAAAAACTGACTTTACATTATCTTACTTTCATATACCATTCATTAGCTTCTTGGTGCACTAGTTTTCAAATAGATGAAATTTGATCTTCTATAATTTATTGACCTCTCCACTCTTTTTCACCCTATTCATAATTTCAACACAGAGTTATGCTTTCCACTAAACCAATGCAAAAACCTCTAAACTCAACTTCTTGCTAAAATTTTCAAACTGATTTCCCAATTCCTTAAGACAATGTTGTTTGAGTCACCCATGCTTAGTGGTATATGTAGCCACCCACATAAACCCTTAAAATTTTTCCAAGACTCTTAATCATACTCAATATGTATACAATATTTCAAGATCCTATTCTTGGTATTGTTCTCTCTAGACAAAATTCCTTTTTTTAGCTCACAAACCCCTCATTTAGGTTAAGGATGGTCTTGCAACTACCATATATATAGACACAATCAATTTAAAGATTCAATATAAAACTTTTTTTCCACCCATTTGGGATTAATTTAAGCATGCAAAAACTTAGGCTCGGTCTCTAAACCTAAATATGACTTCCTTTGTTAATAAGCTTCAAAACTGAGATATTGACTAGTTTCACTGTCTTAGTCTAGGACTGGTAATATTAACTCCTTTATCTCCTAGTGGCACTTTAAATTACTTTAAAATAACAAAATATACCCTATCACAGTATCCCCTTGCAATTTTCAAGATAAAATTTGATGTCTTAGAGCTTCAAACAACAAGCCCTAGCTTCAAAACCCTGACACAATCATGCAATGAGATAACTATCAAGATTATCAAGGAAATAGGGGTTATTCATGAGTTTATTTCTTCTTAGGATGAATTCACACACTCCTTATAACACAACCTACCAACTTAAGCCCTGAATTTCACTCTTATACTTCAAACAAGGAGAATATGTTCAAACCCTCTCTATCATGACTGTGTGAGCTCGAGAATCCAAAATGAGTTTTAAAGTACTTACCTCTTGGTTTTTTGACCTATATATTTTCTCTAAGGTATGCCTCATCATCATGCTTGTTATACTTTTAACATTGAATACAAGGAACTCAAAATATATCCTAAAATATCTTCAAAATTCTCACCTGAATTGTAGGTAGCAGAGAGGCATGGGTTGTACCACAAGAGCATATTTTATTGATCTATCATGAATGGAGAGGTTTGATCATCTACCACACTAATTAAAAATGTGTTGATCACCCTCCTTGCTTGAAAAGAATCCAAATTACTCTTTTACTTTTCATTAGACTAGAAATGACTTGCATGGATTTTTGTCTCAATCACAGTCCTTCATTTTTCATGTATGTAAGGAGAATAACACTATAGCATTTTCTTTCGACTTTGAATTATACAAAAGCACAGTATATAATGAGATCCCCTCTCAATCATCAAATTCTTAACAAAAAATATTATCACAACCCTGAAAGAAACCCAAAACTTACAGTCATTCACAAGTTATACCCAAAGTAGTGCTCAAAACATAGTAACTATCATTTAAATCTCCCAAATTCACTCATAAAATCAAGCTAGTTAATTCAAGAATGATAAAATGACTTCTACTTCTAATTCCCAAACAAGGAAAACAAATTCCATCATTCCAAGCAAAGAGAAACCTCCACACAGTGTCAAAAACTGAGTTTTTTATTCTCTACTAATTGTTTCATACAAAATTTCATAATTCTAACTTCCTGGCCTCTCCTCTTCCTCGAGGAGTTTCTCCTCCTTCTCCCAGGTATATCCACATAACTAAATATTGATCATATTTATTTCACCCCTCCTTGAATTCATAACCCTAACCAACCCAATATGACTCACTTAACTCTTTACATGCCCATGCATAATGCATTTTACATTCTTTTCCAACATTTTAATATCCCATACACACTTTAAGTCTTAACATATCATAACTAAATTATATCACACCTAGGAATCTTCTAAAACCATTCACACTCTCATATTGATCCTTTACAAGTTTTTGAATTTTTGAAATTAAGAAATTGAAGGAAAAACTATATTGGTCAAAATTTAAATTTGATGGTTCCTTTGTGTCTTCCAGCTTCCTCAAATGTTTCCTCTGATCATCATTGATGAAATTGGCTCAATTTTTGTTTCTTAAAATGATGCTCTTGTGTCATACATCCAAGGAGGATAAAATCATCCTTGTAATCTTATGTTGGAACCTACCATTGTGTTTCTCTTGATGATTCTTGAGTCTTCCTGAGTGTCCTTGTTCTTTTTCTTGCTCTCCCACTATCATTGCTCATTCTATGGCCACATGGATTCCATACTTAGGTCTTTTCCCTTACATATTTCTTGAAAAGGTTTCCTTCTATCTTGAGATTTTTCTTCATCTCTTTCATCTTCATTTCTTTATCATCTTCACCTAAAAAACAAACACAAAAATAACAAATATGCATGGTTCCTTATGATTCTTGAGATTTTCCACCTCTTCATAGGCTTTTCTCACCACAATTTCATCATTTTCTTTTTTCACATGGGCTATAAATTGCTCATACTTTTCATATTTCTTCTTTTCACTATCCTCATCTTCCTCTTCAAATAATTTTTTCTCTTTTGACCCTTTCTAGGTCCACAAGCTCTTCGTCATGAGCTTCTTTATCCTCTCTTTTATCTTCCTCTTTTCTCACTTCACTTTCTTCCTCTTCTTTCTCAAGTGCTTTCTCATGTACTACACTCTTCCTGTAATCTTCAAACTGCAAAACCATGTCCAAGGCCTCTTCTAAGTCCTTATTTCCTTCTTCTTCACTTGTTTCATACCTTTGAGCTATCACTTCTCTATGTTTTTCTTCATTCTCTTTCACCTATGTACATGTTTGCTTGTGTCTCATCAAGAATTTCTTAAGTGCCATCACCATAATCATACTTCCTAAACTGATTTCTTTCTTATCAACATGCAACCTACACAATTCTTCATTATTTACAAAACTATCAAACTTATCTTCTTCACTTTCTAGGTTATTTTCAATCAAGGAACTTTCATTTTGTACTTGAAATTGATTACATACCTCTTCATCAACCTGCTCTATTGCTTCTACACTCTCATTATCTTAATCCATCCTCTATAAGATCTCATACACAACCGCTTTGATCTCTTATTTCTCTTATTTTCTTGCATGGTTCTTCATTTTCTATAGTTTTTGTTTGTCTTCCCTGATGATATTTTTCAGCTGTAACCTCTGGTTCCTCTTAGAAACCTGAACTAAAGGCCATTTGACCCTTCTTCTTACCACAAACCCAACTTCTCTATCTTCTCTCATCAACATCTCTTCTAGCTTTTGTACATCCTCTCTTAATGCCTTCATCTATTTCTCCATCCATGCCTCAAGTCTTTTTTTCTCCTCTTTCTTCTTCTGGGATTATCTTTCCTTTCTTTCTCTCTCCTTCTTTTCTATCATCTTTACCAACTCCAACACTAGTTCCTATTCGTCCATTCTGGCATATGTCTCTTTCACCTTGCACTTGCACAATCACACAATCTTCACAATATCTGGTTAGCAATCAAAATAAACTCGTATTCAAAACAAAAATCCTAGATCTAATACCACATGATGTAGAGCTCCATCACATTTTTATGAATTCCTCGGTTTAAGCACAATAAATTTCACTTTATCTTATCAATTCCTTGTTTTGGTAGTTTCCTTGCACTAGTTAGAACAACTCATTTTTGTCAAATATTAGTCATTTAAGCCACAAACCCGCCATAATCTTCTCCCTCATGTTCATTACATGTTAATTTACCTAGTAAAATAGACAAATCTCCTAAAGAATTGACTTTGCATTATATTACTTTCATAAACCATTCATTAGCTTCTTGGTGCACTAGTTTCCAAGTAGATGAAATTTGATATTCTGCCATTTATTTACCTCTCCACTCTTTGTCACCCTATTCACACTTTAAACATAGTTATAGCTTCCAATAAACCAATGCAAAAACCTCTAAACTCAACTTCTTGCTAAACTTGTCAAACTGATTTCCCAATTCCTTAAGACAAGGTTGTTTGAGTCACTCATGCTTAGTGGTATATATAGCCACCCACATAAATCCTATTTTTCCAATATTCTTAATCATACTCAAGATGTATACAAGATTTCACTATCCTATTCTTGGTATTTTTCTCTCTAGACAAAATTCTTTTTTTTGCTCACAAAACCCTCATTTAGGTTAAGGGAAGTCTTGCAACTACCATATCTTGTTATGTTTGTGGAGCCTATTTTCATGTTAGAGTATGGTACAACCTTCCATGTGTTACACTCGGGTATTTTTACGGCGGTCTCACTCGCCGGTGAGCGGGTCAGGGGGGGTTCGGGGGGTTGAAGCCCCCCCGATGAAAGGGGGTTCGGGGGCGAAGCCCCCGAAGCAAATTTTCATGGGTGGTTCATTAACCCATGGGTAATGGGTAACCGTTATGGGCTGTTTTTGGGCCCCATGGTTTTTTTTTTCGGTCTTTTGCCCATTGTTTTGATACCCCACGGTTTTTTGATACCCACGGTTTTGTATCAAACTGCTTAAGCAGTTGTCTATTTATATGGTCTTATGCATATTATAGATGTACAAGCAAATGTATTGCAGATGTGTTTTGAATTCAGCTGTGAATTCTATAGAGTTTGTTGAGCATAGCTCCAAACGGATCTGGGTATTGTATTGAGGGAGCAGTGGCTTGTAATAAAATCTGAGCAAGTGATTCTTGGTGGACGTAGCCCATATTGGGTGAACCACGTTAAATACTGTCTCTTTGTGTTGTGTTATTTTATTCTGTAATTTTATTTGAGATCTGTAATAATTTCTGCATATTAGTTTCTTCTGTTGCGATTCTGTGAGGGATTATTCCGCATATTTTATCTCTTATCACCTAACATATCTGTGGACACAAGAAACTTAAATATTAAATCTAAAACTTTTTTCCCACCCATTTTTGAGTACTTTAAGCATGTAAAAACTTAAGCTCGGTCTCTAAACCTAAATATGACTTCCTTTGTTAATAAGCTTCAAAAATGAGATCTTGACTGGTTTCACTGTCTCAGTCTAGGACTGGTAAGAGTAACTCTTTTATCTCCCATAAGCACTCTAAATTCCTTAAAAATCTCAAAATAGACCCTATCACACTATACCCTTGTAATTTTAAAGATAAAATTTGATGGTTTAGAGCTTCAAACAACAAGCCCTAGCTTCAAAACCCTGACACAGTTCTATAATGAGAGAATTTTCAAGATTATAAAGGAAATAGGGATTATTCATGAGTTGATTTCTTCTTAGGCTGAATTCACACACTCCTTATAACAAAAACTACCAACTTGAGCCCTCAATTTCACTCTTAAACTTCAAATAAGGAGAATACGTTCAAACCCTCTCTATCATTATTGTGTGAGCTTGAGAATCCAAAATGAGTTTTAAAGTACTTATCTCTTGGTTTTTTTACCTAGATATTTTCTCTATTGTCTTCCTCGTCATCATGCTCGTGATCCTTTCAACTTGAAAACAAGTAACTTAAAATTCTAAAACAACCTTCAAACCTCTCACCTGAATTCAAAATGTCCTAATCACCCTCCTTTCCTGTGAAGAATCCAACTTACTCTTTTACTTTGCATTAGACTATAAATAACTTGCACATATTTTTGTCTCAGTCATAGTCCTGAATCTTGCATGTATGTAAGGAGAAGAACACTATAATGTTTTCTTTCAACCTTGAATGATAAAAAATCACAATATATAATGATATCCCCTCTCATTCATCAAATTCTTAAAAATATATGATCATAACCCTGAAAGAAACCCAGAACTTACAGTCATTCACAAGTTATACCCAAAGTAGTGCTCAACACAAAGTAGTTATCATTTAAATCTCCCAAATTCCCTTATAAAATCAAACTAGTTAATTCAAGAATGATAAAAGGAATTCTACTTCTAATTCCCAAACAAGGAAAACAAATTCCATCATTCCAAGCAAAGAGAAACCCTCACACAGTGTCAAAAACTAAGTTTTTTATTTTTTTAATTTTTGGTAAATAGTTTTTTGAAAGGGACTATACCCTTGTACACCAAGGCTCAGAAGCCAGAATTAAAAGTTAAAGCACAAGAGATGGATCAAAATCCAGATAGAACAATTAAGCCTGACTGCAGAAAACTGTCTACAAAGTAAAAACCAACAACCGACAAAGCAACAGCAAAAAAACAACTGATGTACAACAATCAAATAGCAATGGCATATCAACACCATTGGAAGCATTCTGCTATCCAGCCAAGAAAAATGATACCAATGAAACCCAGCCAGCCAATAGCAGAGATGAGAATCATCAAGGCAAAGTGTTACCCTTTAGAGTGGTAGATTTTTTCTTTTTGTTGACTGTAACCCACCCTGATGGAGCCTTCGCGGTTGGAGAAGAAGACAAAGGAGGAGTATTTTTCTTAATCACATTTGTCCCATTTGGAACAGCCACATTGTTATCCTAAGAGAGATATTTTATCATTTTCCATGTTGCCCTCAACAGCTTGTGTATTTTTCATGTTGCTAAAAATCTGAGTTTCGGATAAAGGGGTTTTTGTTGACTTTGGTTCAGCTACTATTTTAGATTCAAGATCCTTTCTATCCACAAAAATCAGGTGCTCCGGGAGTGCGTCTTTCCACCAATTGCGCTTCTCATGTTGACGTTTTTCCATCCCACAAGCAGTAGAGGTGTGTCCTAATCCAAAACACCTTCTACATTGGAAAGGTAGACCTTCATAATCAAGATTTTGTGACCAAGTTCTATTTTGCACTCTAAGGTCTATGGTAGCAGGAAGATTTTTATCAGTGTCAAGTTCCACTAGGATCCAGGCATAGGTAGTAAGGGTGTAATTAGCTGTTTGAGAATCTATGTGGAGTGTATTACCCAAGGTATCGCCAATGGTTGTCAGACATTCATGACTCCAGAATTGGAGAGGTAAATGGGGCAGCCTGATCCAAACAGGTTTCCATGAGAATGATTCTGTGTGCGGGTTAAAGGATGGGAACCAAGGTTTCATGATCAAATATTTTGACTCACAGGTCTAGAGCTTGGAAGCAATGATGTCTTTATCAGCTATTGAAGAGAAACCCATAATGAAAATGCCTTTAGCACATGGATATATGTCTATCTTACCAGTTAAAGATGGATTCCAATGCTTGGAGATCCACGCGTGAAGAACAGGAAGGCTAGGCCATAAACCCCCAAATCTACAAATCAGAGCATGCTCTTTGTAGTAGATCTCAGATGAAATGACATCTTCCCCAAATGTAATACATGGGGTGATGTCTGCAGTTTTCATGAAGGATTCCTTGCTTTTTAAGACGTCTTTGAAGGAGGTTTCAAGAGACCCATGCCTAATCTCTTTATCCAGCATTGGAATGCCAGGTAGATCTCCCTGTTTCAGTTCATCACGAACCTCACCTTTCCCAAGAGCACCCCCAGATGGTGATTGAATATGGCTAGGGCAACGTACAGTCGCATCATTGGTAAAGGCGAGGTCAATCCACGACCAAGGAGAAACACCCGAAGCTAGATTCGAGCCCCCATCGTCTGGCTGAAGAGCTCCAATCTGATCTCGTGGATCTACAGGGTTCGCAGGCTTGCGTGCAGCGAGAGCAAGGGTGCGCGTAGATACCATTAGGGCAGTTTCATACAAAATTTCATAACTCTAACTTTCTCACCTCTCCTCTTCCTCAAGGAGTTACTCCTCCTTCTCCTAGGTATATCCACACAACTAAATCTCGATCATATTTATTTCACCCCTCCTTGAATTCATAACCCTAACCAACCCAATATGACTCACTTGACTCTTTATATGCCTGTGCATAATGCATTTTACATTTTTTTCCAAAACGTTACTATCACATACACACTTTAAGTCTTAACATATCGTAACTAAGATATCTCACACCTAGGAAGCTTCTAAAACCATTCACACCCTCATATTGTTCATTTACAAGTTTTTGAATTTTTGAAATTAAGAAATGGAGGGGAAAACTTTATTGGCCAAAATTCAAATTTGATGGTTCATTAGTGTCTTCCACCTTCCTCAGATGTTTCCTCTTATCATCCTTAATGAAATTAGCTCATTTTGTGTTTCTTCAAATGATGTTCCTACATTAGGGGCCAAGGTCATAACCAATTGATGACTAAGGTTTATATAAGGATCGTAATGATGAAAGTGGATCACACATGAATAGTGAAGGATTATTGGTATTAATCCTATTGTGCACTTACTACTCTGTGGCAATTGCCCATCGAAGATCAATAAGGAATAAAGTATATCCCTTATACTCAAAGTGGCCTACTACACACTTACATGAGGAGACTTATACCACATAAAATATGAAGGGGTTTATTTGCATTATGTATTTGATCAAGAGGATCAAGAAATCATGTCTAATTATCTTGAAAGACGAAACCAATTGAGGAATGCTAATACTTATAGAACCTTGCAATTTGGGTATTACAGACCTACAATGTTTAAGGATGCACTATAGTATGTTGAGACCATCCACCAATGTCATACATTTGAGAAAAGAGAATCCCATATCACTATGACATTGCATCCAGTCATTGAAGGGCGTCTTTCACTCAATGGGGGTTTAACTTTATTGGATTTTTTAATTCCAATTCTTATGAAGGCCTTAAATTTTTTCTCGCCATAACCGATTATTACAATAGATCAATTGAGGTAGTATCCATGAAGCATACCGCATCAAAAGAATTAATTTAATTTTTGGATGAAAACATAGTCACGAGGTTTGGGACACCATTTTCAATGGTGTATGACAAAGGGCCATATTTTCAATCTTTAGAATTTATGGAGTGGGATTATGAAAATATCATCATGATGAAATCATCATCGAATTATTATTCACAGTGAAATAGTTTTGTTTTGTTGAGTCAACTGGAAAAAAACTTTATAGATGTGATAAAGGATTCTAATAATAAAAGTCCAAGGGATTGGTATTCTCTTCTAAAATATGCATTATAAGCAGATGGAACTAGATAAAATTAAACACTCGAGGCATCCCCATTTCTATTATATTATGGTCAATAACTAGCATTTCCAATCACTCTAAAAATATTGAGATGTCATTTTATGCAAAAGTATATGTAATGAGATGATCATATCCATTCAAGGCTATTGGACATAATATAGATGGAAAATGTCATAGATAAGCCTTCTTGAATTTTAGCAAACATTAATATGTTGTTAAATGATGGTTTGAAAAGAAAGAGAAATTGAAAGAATTTAGGATCTCATACTTTTTTCTATTTTCAAATAAGGCCCATGAGAAGAGAAGGAAACACTCAAAGTTAGTCTTGTTGTGGATCAAACTATATCAAATTTTTAAAATTCTTGAGGAAAATGTATTTGTGTTGAAATATTTGCAATGTAATTTTGTAACGTTCCTTGCAAGTGAGAAGTTCTTGAAGCATTATTCCATCATTCTTCTCTCTTGACCCATAAATTTATAAAGTAAGTTGTAGTAGTAGGGTAAAATAGTTTTAGATTAGAGTAGATAAAGTAATTTGTCTTTGAGTGTTCCTTGTTTCATTTTCACATTTTTCTACTTTCTAGGATATATATTTTTTGTTTTGTTGGTTGGGGTTTCTATTTTAGCTTATGAATGATAAGGTTTTAAGCTATACCATTTCCATAATGTTATGAATTTGTCACATTTCAAAACCATAAGTGGTAATTTCATTCCTGTTATTGAGCCAATAGTTAGATGCAACCAATTTCATTATATGAGATAATACTAACATTTATTTAAATTTTGAAAAGATCTAATACACCTATGAAAATAATTTTTGGAATGTTTTTAGTTTTGGCATCACCATTTGATTTAAATAATTATTTGGCATGAGGCAAGCCTCATCATTAATAAGCATTTAATAGCATGGCCTTAGTAAGAGTTACTTTCTTAAAATAAGTGTTCCTTAGAAGGTGGCGTCTCTTTTACCATTCCTCTATCTAAATATAATTGATACTCAACCTTCTATAAAGCAATATATAATATATATATATATATATATATATATATATATATATATATATATATAGAGAGAGAGAGAGAGAGAGAGAGAGAGAGAGAGATAAATTAAAATTAGGTCCGAGAAAATAATATGTGTGAGTGTGTGTCTTCATTCACTCTCAACAAGGTGATTCTGATAATCTTTGGTGGGGTTGTTGATTCTTGACTGGAAATGGAGCAAGGCCATGTATAGAACCATAGGTATCTTTATCGGATCTATGGATGCCTATCTAGTAGTAGATAAATTCTCAATCTATCCCTTGAGTCAATCATTTCAAATGATTGAGAAAGAATTTAATAAATCCTCTAAGTACATCACTCAAAATAGTGATATGAAAGAGTACAATGAAGGCTCAGGTCATGGTAAAATATGCACTATACACATGAGGCTCATTGTTTTTTGACTCATTATGTCATTTGATGTTGGCTTACAAACAATATGCTCATAAATTGTTAGAGTTAACCATAAATTATAGGTTCTAAACACTTGATAGTATTTTCCTATAGAAATCATCATTTGATGTGCGCAACATGCCCCCATTTATTCTAAAATGGATACCCACACTTTTATTCTAAACCTTTTCCAATTTATCAGGTTGAATTATCATATTATATGTAGAAAATCAATACCTTTATCTAAGTGTAGATTCATAACTATGAATGTTTTGTTTTGACCATTGGGAGACATTTCTTAAATTTTTCAGTGATTCATCTTTTAAAATTACGAAAATGGTTTATTTCTTATCTTCTTGAAACTGGGAATTTGGGTATTTTAGTATATCTATTCTATCATAATCTGACTTACAATTTGTATAGGTGTAAATCTTGTAGAACAATCCACATTTACATTCAAATGGAATTTTTTTTCCAAATCACTTTGCATCTAGCACATTCAATACAAATTCAATACAACATGCAACTTGGTCTCCTCTAAATAACTCAAAACACTTCACATATGATCCATTCAACACTAAATGCCACCTAACATCCTCCTAAGATCCCAAAACACTTTGCATCCATCCTATTCATTAAAAAAATCCACTTAGAATTCTCTAAAGATCCTAAATAGTTGTGCATCTAATGCAACAATCAAAATTCCACCTGGCCTTCTCCGAAGAGCCTGAAGTATTTGGCATCCAATCACAAGATATTTTTGAAGGCTCGAGAAATGTGGCATACATTGGGGGAGTCATTTTAGAAGGGTTGAATCCTAGTGTAGATATGGAATAAATTAAATCCTTGCAACGGTCTTATATCTACCTAATTGAACCCTTTCTCGAGGTCTGCACCAATCAAGACAAAAAATGGACTAAAGGGCCCAACACGTGCCAAATCATTATAATGATACAATAGCTTAGTTATCTCTAGATGGTCACGCCACTGATACCCATTGATGGATAGTTAATGGCATAAATATTATTCAAAAAATAAATTAGGCGTCATTTGAGAATATTGTAATTTTCAAAGTCATAATGGACGCATCACAAAGAGCTTAGGTGTAAATATTGATCCATTAACATAGGATATCCAAAAAAGAGGTCTAAAATGTGAATCCATGGAAAATTATGAGGTAGACTCAACCGGTTCTTATTTGGTGATAATTATTTGTTTAAATACACTTAGCTCGATCAAAACACACCTGGCCTACATCTCAAACATTACGTTGGTTTGTTTGATGAAGTGGAATTCATATACGAGGATTTATCCACTGGAACCACATATAAATATGCATATGATATTATAGAAATTAAAAAATCTTGGTTTCCGTCATGTTTCTTCCGAGCCGGATATATTCCCATATGTTGATTTTATATTTCCTATATTTGTGACTAACTGCATATAAGACATGGTCATCTCCTTGTTAAAGAAATGTAGGATTTCTTACATTTTGGGGTGGCCTTTGAGAATTAATATCAAATTCCCTCCCCAAACACTATGTATAACCAAGATTTTTCCCTAAATTGATTGAATGAAACAACCATAGAGGAGGCCTTGTAGTTGCGGGTCAATAACCTTGAATACTAGTCTTGTAAATAGGATATAGACACCATGGTTTTGCATTAAGATTTACATGGCCCTTATAATAGTATTTTTAGAAAGGAGACTATTGCATGTTTCAACTAATCATGGTGAATTTATTGGAATTAATAATTGAGGAAGGAAAAATACATAGTTATGGGAAATCATTTTATATAATTTTTCACAACATGCCAAGAGTGTCAAAAAACCCACTATAGTTTCTAAATGATGTCATATCTTATGAACAATATTTGTGTCATAGTCAATTTCCTATCTATTCCCCTTAGAATCCTCAATCTAACATACATGTTCACAAATTGTTTACCTAATCATGCATACACATGTATAGGATCTACACTTTCGAAATTACAATTCATCTCTATCCTCCTATCTATTCCCACATCACCGATAATTTCATGTATAGGTTCTTGAAGAAAATTAAAAGAACTTTGAGTGTCATGGGATCTTATTGGTACTTCCTATACTATAGAGTGATCCTATATGATGGGATTTTGGTCCCACCTTTCAAATTACCAAGGATTTTTCTTGATAAATTGGTTGGACAAGAGATAACAAGTTTTTTGTTCCATGGTGTAGATGGTATGCTCAATAATACAAAGTTTTATTTTCTCCACCTTATCCCCTACCAAATTGGAAGAACTCTTATCAATGCATCATGTATGTTGATATCTGTATTTTTCATACATCCTTTTTCAACCTATAGAGAAATGAGCTCAAGTTTTCTAATCCTAAATATAGATTAAATTCTCATTTGAGGGATAAAAATTCTTTGTATTACAAGCACTATCCCCATCATTGGGCTATTGTGTTCAAGGATGCATACAGTGAAAATGATGCTCTAAAAAAGATAAGTTTGGTAGGGATATTGGAATCCCAAAAACCAATGGTCATGGAAGCCATAAATAAACCTTATAATCATTAGCCTAAACATTAATTATTGGTTCTCTTAATAAATAAAATTATACAAGGATCATCTCCTCCTCTTTCCAAAAGGTTTTCTCATCTACCTCCTCAACTTGCTCTACAACCTATTCCTCATCTTACTCCTTAGTCCCTCCTCAAGTGATTTCTCAAATGTACCCTCCTAATATTATTCCAATAGAATAGAGGCCAAACACCTCAGCACCCACAATCCTTAAAGACCATTAGTATTTTTAAAAGGAAGAAAGTTCAGAGGAATTATATGAGAATTCCCAAGGGCATGACATATAAGAAACAAACACTTGAGGGGAGTTATCTTCAATTTATCGAAGAGATTCTTTATCTCCCATTATTCATTATCAACAACCCTTGGAGAGGGATTTAATGTCTCTATCTATAGGGTGTCACACTATTCAAATAAAGGAGCAAGGCCAAGATAAATAAGAGGAACAATTGAGCTTATTGAGATCAATGCTAGAGAGATTATCGTCATATGGTTCACCTCCATCTTCCCCTAACATGCAAGATGTTGACATAACTGATAAAATTCATCAAAGGGAACCTCTTTCCTCACCTAGACATAATGATATAGTATGATGTGGGTGTGGAACAAAGTGTTATCATATTGATAAGGTATGACATAGACCAATAGTCAAAATAATTTTAAGCCCTCGTGACTAAAATGGTATGTGAAATAAATAAGATCCTACACCTTTTGACCAAGTCCAATTTTGTGATATTTTTTTACCTTGTGGTACACTAGCCCCACCTTCAAGGTTATTTCCTACAGTGGCTCAATTCATAGTCAATTAAAAGTGACAGATCCAAGAGCCAACAACGCAAGGGGTAAAGAGGTGGAAAAATTTATTAGTCATGCTATGGAAATGGTTGAAAGGATCAATGCCTAAAAATACGCCTTGTAGTTTATTTCATCCAATCATTCAAAATTTATTTCAGAGTGCATAATTTTCATAGCCCTTAGTGTACATACACCCAACATTGAAAACGACTATCTATAGTATTTCATGGCCCTCAAAATTTAGAAGTGTGTTTCCAAGTAACCATCCACCTCTACTATCCACAAAAGGGGGGTTCTTCTTTGAATAATGTAGCGAGGATCAATTTACAAGGCATTTTGAGTTGCATGTGTATCTTGATAATTGTAAGCATTATGTTTGTTCAACTACCTCAATTGTTTTGGGCAGGATTGGTGGTGCATTTTTTATATATATTCTCATTTATGATTATCCCGGAGCGCGTTCAAATAATAGAAGGGAAATTTTGATTTTCAAGTAAGTGTCATGAGTTTCATTTTTGTTTTAATCTCTTTCTTAGGTTAGATAAATGTTTTATTGATGAGTCATGTTTAAGGGTGTTATGAGTTTGAAATGGTGGATTACTAAAAGTGACAAATAATTATTTTTATTCTCTCTACATTTGGATTTTATTTTATCATTGATCTTATGATCTGATATGCACAATTTATCCTTCGGACTATCATTATTTTATGATTGATTTGTTGCAAGGTATATAATAAATTAAATTCCCTTGGATTCTTAAACTACATCTATCTAGTTTTTATTAATAAGAATGATAAATACATATTAGTTTTGAATAAGGCTATGATATCTTTATGCAAATGGGAAAATGGCCTACGACTAATTTTTCAATTTAATATGAGGAATCCTTCTCTCTTCCCTTTCATTCCTTTCTTTTTTATATGTTTGTTTTAAATGGATCTCATGTAACATAGCCTCATTTTTCATAGCCATTTATATTATATTTCATTCTAATTTTAGAGTTAACAGAAAGGATAAAAAAGATCATAATATATCCCTTATTATAAAAGTATATTGGCATACATTATTCCACTACTTAGTCATTTATAAGACTGTATTCCCTATATTTCTTGCAATGATCCTAAAATGAGAGAAAACTTGTTCTACATCACTTATGGTGTGCATAAAACCTACATCAACAAGAATTTATGGAGTAATGTGCATCTATTTAATATATTCAACCTAGGAACTTCTCAAGTATCCTACAAAGATATTCTAACATGATTTAATATTATATCTCCATCAAAATAAGGAAGTGTTATATCAAAAACACAGTTAAACTAAGTGACAAGAACTAAATTTGTGGCTTTAGAGTATAGAATTGAGCAAGAAGCGTGTAGGATTAAGTCTTGTTAATGTGTAAATGGGAAAAATTTATAAATGCCAAATGATTAGTGACAAGTTTCTTTGGTCCAAATTTAGGGTACTACAATTTCCTCATTTTTTTAGTAATTGAATTTTGCTAAATTAAAATAAATGAACAGATCTATAATCAGAGCAATCATACAAGCAATGAATGTGGAAAATAATCAGAAGATAAAATAAACAAGAGAAAGATTACACCAGATTTAACGTGGTTCACCCAGTGTGGGCTACGTCCACCAAGAAACGGCCAATATTATTATTCAGTGCTTTACAGAGGAAATACAATGAAGATCTATTGTCTTCCAACACCTCACAAGATGTTCAATGCTTTTCCCTCACTCAGCTACTCTTTCTTGCTCACCAAGAAAACTTACATGCAAAACAATTGCTATATATATTCTCTCCTTCTTACTTACCCTCATACAATGCATACATGCATATATATCTATTTTGGGTAACTTAACTTTGCTTTTACAATCAATAAATCATCTTTAAAATAATTGATTTATTCTAATTTTCATCAAAAAACAAAATCTACGTCGCACAGGTAACCGTCGCCAGTTACTGCCTGACTGGCACCAGTCACTTCCTGACCTGGACTGACCAAAGCCGGTTACACCTGACCAATGCCAGATACACCCTTGACGACGTCAGTTACTGTCAGAACCAGTAACATGTAAAAGCAAGTTTCTTGTGAAGCAATTAAGCTCCATTCTCAACAATCTCCCACTTGGAGATCAATTGTTGCACTGTACTGTGCATCACCATCCTTGGTTCCTTTTCCTTGGCCCATTTCTTCCTCTTCAAGTCTTAAACTCGAAGACCAACAAAAGTGGAGTGAAGCTCCAACTTCTCCCTTACCAATGGCTTTGTTAGCATATCTGCAGGGTTCTCATCCATATGGATTTTCTCTAACTTTAGTTGTCCATCCTCCAACACCTTCCGTATGAAGTGATACCTCAACTGAATATGTTTCATTCTTGAATGAAATGTTGAGTTCTTTTGCCAGATGAATCACGCTCTGACTATCACTGTATAATCTGCAATCCTCTTGCTCCTTACCCAACTCTTCCATGAACCTGCTCATCCATATCATCTCCTTGCTAGCTTCTCATAGCTGCAACATACTCTACCTCTGTAGTAGACAAGGCCACAACCTTTTGCAATCTTGAAATCCAGCTAACTGTCATTCCACCTACTGTGAAAATATATCCAGTGGTGCTCCTCCTGCCATCCAAATCTCCAACCATATCTGAATCAACATAGCCATGTAAAGAAGTATCTGACCCTCCATAGCATAACTCCATGTCAGATGTCCCTCTCAAATACCTGAGAATCCATTGGACTGCTTTCCAATGTTCTTTACCTGGATTAGCCATAAACCTGCTCACAACTCCCACTGCCTGTGCAATGTCTGGTCTAGTACAAACCATGGCATACATAAGACTTCCTACTACTGAAGCATAGGGAACATGTGTCATGTACTCAACCTCCTCGTGTGATGAAGGACACTGATCTTTTCTCAATTTGAAGTGTCCAGCCATAGGTGTACCAACAGGTTTTGATCTTTGCATATTAAACCTTTCCAACACCTTATTGATATAAGCCTCCTGAGATAAATACAACTTCTTGTTTTTCCTGTCTCGGTGAATTTGCATGCCAAGGATTTTCTTTGCAGCTCCCAAATCCTTCATTGCAAATGTGTGAGCTAACCTTTCTTTAAGTTTACCAATGTCTTACATACTAGATCCTGCAATCAACATATCATCCACATACAGTAACAAAATAACATAGCTCCCATTTTCAAGCTTTTTAAAATAAACACAATGGTCAGATTCACATCTCATATAACCATGCTCATGCATAAAACTTTCAAATCTCAAATACCATTGCCTTGGAGCTTGTTTGAGCCCATATAGGCTCTTTTTCAATTTGCACACAAGTTTCTCCTTACCCTTGACTTCATAACCAAATGGTTGTTGCATATAAATCTCTTCATCCAAATCACCATGGAAGGAAAGTCATCTTCACATCTAGTTTCTCTAAATGCAAATCTTCTACTACAACTAAGCTCAATACAGTATGAATAGAAGTCATCTTAACAACAGGAGAAAATATTTCACCAAAGTCAATACCTGCTTTCTGTGTAAATCCCTTTACTACAAGCCTTGCCTTGTATCTTTTATGTCCACCCTCTTCTTCCTTGATCCTGTAAACCCACTTGTTCTACAATGTTCTCTTACCTGCTGGCAACTTAACCAAATCCCAAGTCTGGTTCTATTCCAAGGATTCCATCTCCTCATCCATGTCATGCTCCCACTGGACGTGGGTCTTATCCTGCATTACTTCTTCAAAGCTCTCTGGTTCACCATTATCAGTCAATAATAAATAAAATAGAGAAGGTGTAAATCTTTCTGGAGGTTTACTTACCCTTTGTGACCTTCTCACAGGAGTTTGGGGTACCGGAGGCTCAATCTGGACCTCCTGGACATTTGTATCCAAATCTAATAGTGACCGACGTCGGTCACCTATAACCGACATTGGTTCTGCTAACCGATGTCTGGTTTGGATCCTCTATAACCGATACCGGTTCATCTGACTGATGTCGGTCAAGGGTAAACTGACACATGTTACTGTGTAACCCTGTAGGTAATACTTTTAAATCTGAGAGTTCATTTTCATTCACAAAATTCTCAACCAGATTCATCCTTGGGTACCAAAATTTGATCCCTGTACATTCTCTTTTCATTCCATTCAACATCACGACTCCTAATAATTTTAGAATTCTCTAAATCCCAAAAACGGAAACCGAAATCACCAGATCCATAACCAATGAAAGTGCATCTCTTGGATTTTGCATCCAACTTTTTCCTATTTTCCTTATCAACATGCACAAAAGCTTCTGAACCAAAAACTTTAAGAAAAGAAAGATCTACCTCTTTTCCGGTCCAAGCTTCCTCTTGTATTCCTCCATCTAGTGAACTTGAAGGCCCACGGTTAATCAAATAAACCGTTGTATCAACTGCTTCTGCCCAAAACTGTAAGGGTAGTCCAGAATGTATTCTCATACTTCTAGCACGTTCCATGATTGTCATGTTCATTCTTTCTGCAACACCATTCTCCTATGGTGTTCTTGGAACCGTTCTTTCTCTACGTATCTCATTCACTGAACAATAATCATTGAAATCCTTGCTACATTATTCACCACCATTTTCAGATCTAAGGCACTTTAACTTAGAATTTGATTCATTCTCAACAAGGGATTTCCATCTTTTAAAAGTCTCAAAAACATCAGATTTACGTTTAATACAATAAACCCATACCTTTCTTGTAGCATCATCAATGAAAGTAACATAATACTGGGATCCTCCATGAGAAGCTACCTGAGCTGGTCCCCACACATCTGAGTGTACAAGCTCCAATTTTTTCTCCTTCTTAGTTGCCCCAACTTTGAGAAATCTCACTCTCTTTTTCTTTCCAAAGATACAATGCTCACAGAAATCAAGATCTAAATCTTTCAAATCTGATAACTTACCCTTAGCCTTTAAGATCTGCATTCCTTTTTGACTCATATGACCCAACCAATTATGCCACATGCATGCATCTGAATCTGAAGTAGATAATGCAGAAAAGGAATCAGTAATACAGGTAGATAAATATAATGTTCCTACCTTCTTACCTCTTGCCACAACAAAAGCACCCTTGGTGACTTTCCAAGAGTCTCCTGTAAAAGTAACCATGTAACCAGATTCACCTAGTTGCCCTGCAGAAATAAGATTCCTCCTGAGGCTTGGCACATGCCTCACATCTTTCAATACCCATGTATTTCCATTCTACAATTTTAGATGAACTTCCCCTTTACCAGTAATACTGCAAGGTTCATCATCACCCAAATAAACATGCCCAAAATTGCCCTGGACATAATTTCTGAAATAACCCTTATTAGGGGTTGCATGGAAAGAAGCTCCTGAATCTAAAACCCATGATTCAATTCTATTATCTAAAGAAAGAATAAGAGCATCTTGCATTACCTCTGATGTAACAAGATTTGCTTCTTTACCTTTGTCTGGTTGTTGGTTCTCTTTATCCTTTAACCAACAATCTTTCTTTGCATGTCCTTTCTTTCCACATTTCCAACAAGTAATTCCCTTACTTCTGGATTTAGATCTGCTATCCCTTGACTTTGATTTCCCATTACTCTTACTCTTGGATCTCTCCTTCTTCCTACCCCTACTTTCTACATTCAAATCATTTCCAGATGATGATTCCTTTGTACTCTTCCTGCGAATTTCTTCATTCAAGATTATACTAACCACATCATCAAACTTCAAAATATTATTAGCAGATGTTGTATTACTAACAACCATTACCAAGTTATCCCAACTATCAGGCAAAGAACATAAGAATAAAAGTGCTTTTACTTCATCATCAAATGGTATTTCAACCAATTTTAACTGATTTACAATAGATCAGAAATCATTCAAATGACTAGATGCAGATCCACCTTCATGCATCTTAGAACTAAATAGTTTCTTCATCAAATAAATAGTTTTCTTCATCAAATAAAATTTATTTGAAGCACTAGGTTTTTCATATAAATTAGCAAGATATTTCATTAACTCTACCATAGAATCACTTCTGTAATATTGGAAGCCACGGATGCTTCCAGGCTCAATCTTATAGATCCCAAAGCCTTTCTGTCAAGAATCTTCCATTCTTCATCAGTCATCTTCGTAGGTCTAGACTTCTCATCCAACGGTAAATATAAATCTCTTTGATACAAATAATCCTCAATCTACATCTTCCATAATTGATAATTACGACCGTCAAATTTCTCTACCTTGTATTTGTTTTCTTCTGCCATTGTTGTAGCTCCCACTCAATCAGAAAACCCTCTGTGAGTAAATCTGTCAACACACAAAACCCTCAAACAAAACTCTGATACCATTTGTTGGGGTTAAACCAAATAACAGTGTTGTACAGATCTATAATCAGAGCAATCATACAAGCAATGAATGCGGAAATAATCAGAAGATAAAATAAACAAGAGAAAGATTACACCAGATTTAACGTGGTTCACCCAGTGTGGGCTACGTCCACCAAGAAATGGAAAATATTATTATTCAGTGCTTTACAGAGGAAATACAATGAAGATCTACTGTCTTCCAACACCTCACAGGATGTTCAATGCTTTTCCCTCACTCAGCTACTCTTTCTTTCTCACCAAGAAAACTTACATGCAAAACAATTGCTATATATATTCTCTCCTTCTTACTTACCCTCATACAATGCATACATGCATATATATCTATTTTGGGTAACTTAACTTTTCTTTTACAATCAATAAATCATCTTTAAAATAATTGATTTATTCTAATTTTTGTCAAAAAAACAAAAACTGTGTCACACAGGTAACCGTCGCCGGTTACTGCCTGATGGCGCCGTCACTGACCTGGACCTAACGCCGGTCACTTCCCGACCTTGAACTGACTGATGCCGATTACACTGACCGCTGTTGGTTACTGTTAGAACCAGTAACATGTAAAAGCAAGTTTCTTATGAAGCAATTAAGCTTCATTCTCAACACAAAATGTGTGTTTCTCGTCTCTCTTTGTGCCATACATGGTGACTTACAATTCACATGTAAAAGCATGTTAATTCCCAATAAAGATGCTTATAAAGTTAACAAATAATAAGAACTAAAGTTGAAACATGAAAGAGTTAAACCTGATTTCCCATAGTGTCCTATGTAATGGATGTGGATATTATATGTGACAACTTTGGCATTTGATTTTTTCATGATCTATCGTATCACTTGAGTCTTATATGGATCCTTTATAGTTCTCAATATTTCCACAGAGCCGGTGTAGTACATACAATTTTCATGGAGCCAATGTAGCACTTGAGCCTATTATGGAGCCAAAAAATATTTGTGGTCTCGGTGTATAAACCATAGTGCAATGTATGTGTCATCATTTGATGGGTATAAAAATATTTGTAATGTGTTCAAAATTATTGTGTCATTCAAATTAATTGTTTAGATGGCAGCATACAATATAAACTAAATCCCTATAGCTATAATATGCATGAACTTGTTAGAAAAATTCAACAATAAGCCCCTTTTTGAGATTAGGGATGTTGTACATGATCACTTAGCTCAAAAGAGATATTGTAAGTCATATAAAGTACATAATCATGGCATCAATGATGTAAACCATATCTATTATATCAAATATCATGGTAAAACGAGTAACGTGCATGAAATATATTCATTTTGGCATAAAGTAGTAATTATCATCAAAGTGTGAATCACATCACGAGTATTTATAATAGTTTAGAAAATGGCATAGCAAGGATATGTAGAGTAGTATGAAAATAATTAATGACTCAATTCCTAATGGATCCAATTGTTGTATGGCGTGACATGACACAACATGACATGATAGGCCCATCATAAATAGACGTAATTGACGAGACATGACGACTTGACCAATGTTAGTAATTGTTAGTTTTTTATATTATGTGTGTAAAATCAAGTATGCATCCAAATGTTATTCCTAAAGAAAGAAGTGCAACAATAAAATTTTTAATAAGCAATGTTTTAATCATAATAAATGCATCAAGTAATGGGCCTAGAGCCAGGAAATGTAAAATCAATGTGCCATGAGAAACTTGTAAATCAAGAGATGTGTCAATCAATTTACTAGAAGCATGTGTGCAATAAGAAATGTGTTGTGAAAAATTTATAAATCATATCTATCAACCATTTTACATAAATAAAGGTAGAAAAACAATATATGTATTAACCATTACACCCATATCTAGAAACGAAACAAGCAATGTGTGTTAAACAAGTATGTCGATAATAAATTTGTTATAAATAAAGTGTATCATAAGTAATGTGTGTCATATGAAAAAAAAAAATATAATAAATACTTATCTAACAGTAAAAACTCAAGCAAGACAAAAAAATATGTCATAGGATATTTATTTTGATCTAAATGTTTAGTCAATAACATGTTCAAGAAATAGAAAGGATGACAATCACCTAATATGTGTGAGCATTAAGAAAATAATCTAATGAACTATCACACATAGGGCCATAATTGCATATGAGAAAATAAAGATTAAATCATATAAGTTCCTAGAGAAAATAGAGCGTAAATCACACAAGTATATAGAAAAATCATAGCATGAGAATACAAGATTGTGTAGAGAAACATATAACATACAAGTTCCTAGAGAAATCAAATAACATAAATTTCCTACAGTAGTCAGAGCAAACAAGATCACAAAGCATATAAAACATATTACACACAATTTCCTATAGCATTCAAATTAAACACAATTATATATCAATTAAATAATATAACACACAAGTTCCTATAGAATTCAAAGAAGAAAAGCCCGCATAGTAGTCAAAGCATACACAATACACAAGTGCCTAGAGTAGTTAGAGCAGATAAAATTTGTAAAGTAGTAAAAGAATATAACACAAGTGCTTAGAGAATTCATAGAAAGCAAGATTTTAAAGTAGTATAATCACATAACATACAAGTTCCTAGAGAAAAAAATAACACAATATATAGAATCGTAAAACAACAAGAAGTAGACATGGATATAACTAATAATGTCATATATCTAAAATAGGAGCTTAGGGCCAATATTATTCCAATAGTATAGTGTTATGTAGCAAATCAAACATGAAAAATAAGTGATAACTTCAAATAGGCATGGAGTATGGTAAAATATGTAGAGATAAGAAAAGTGATCATTAGATAAATCTCAATATAGCATGTATCATAAGGAATAAAGCAATGTGTGATAAGAAATAGTATTGTCATTCTTGCAATGGATAATTGTATAAGGAATATGATCATTATAGGCTCAATTAGATAGATTCCCCTAATGTAGGTATGTCCTTAATGTGTTAGGTGTCCCCTGAGTAGAGGAATGTAAGAAGCTACAATATGCTAAAGATATGATCTAATTAATCTCAGTGTGAAAAAATGACCCCTTGTGTAGACATGCCCCTAGGGTGCCAAGAACTGGAAGTTGTAAGGTGTATGATGTCCATGTATTAAGGTATTTTTAAACACTTCATTTTGTAATATCAATCCTAAGTGTTAAAGGATAAGATAGATGTACAATATTAAATCCAATTGATCATGAGGCTAAAATCTATGCAATGATTGTTCAACGTATCACATGTAGGTCCTAGTTTTGTATATAATAATATTATATTGGTTTTGTATTTTCATACTATTGTATTGTTTTTAATATTTTTTCCTTATAAGATGTATAAGGAGAAAAAATTCCAGCAAAAATGAGTACTAGTGGCCCTAGGCATGAGCTATAAATGGTAAAAGAGACAAGTTGGGATCTTGGGTAATCATCATTCACAAAACATTCTATCATACCCATGACATGTATTACATTGTCAAGTAACTACATAGTCTATAACTAGGGAAGAAGATGTCAAATGATCAGTAATCATGTAATAATTGTGTTTGTGCAAGAATTTATGTATAAGTGAGTGCATAAATTCCAAAAGAGGGTAATTGATGATCATGTCAAGGTGATATCTGATACCATGACATAAAAAAATGCAAAGTAGTCATGCTCATCAATGGATAATGACCTTATAAATATAATATATATTCATATGTAGTATGATACTTTGTGATATCATTTGGTATCATCTTTAATAGTGTGTGGGAATTTATGTTGTGGTTCACAAGTAGTTGTAGTAAATTTGTTCTCTCTATTTATATGAGATTGAATTGGTGTCGCGTGAGGATCACACCTACATGGCTACTACCTAATAATTATGTGTCACACAAGGTGAAATTCCACAGGATGCATCTAAGAGAAGTATGAGTCACAATGTGTTCATGTTGATGTTGTATCTATGGGTGTTATGAAATATGTCTAGTGTTATCATTGATATCCGAGATAGTGGTTTGTAGGGATTTCGTCTTGATATGAGAGATAGACTCTAGCGAAACAAATGAAGTATATGTTGGGATAAATAAAATAGGGTACTCATATGGTATAATAGGAATATTCATCCCCATGTTGTTAAGTACATGTTTCAAGCATAAATGTAATGTGGATGTAACATTATACATCTCATGCATCCATTGGAACTTGAGTAGCATTTTGAAAATTCTTTTAGAAGAGAATAAAAGAAACCAAGTGGTCATCCTCTTAGGTCCAACATGTACTGATAAAACTATACTCTCGTGTAGATTTTACCATTCTTCTCAAAGAATTGAATTTTTTATGGGGTGTCGACGAGGTCTCGTGTAGTATATGTGAGAGATGTAAGAAGTCCATATTACAAATAGTTTAGCGAGATCCATTTTCTATCGTAACATTTTGAATGGGTTGAGAATTGCCATGTACATGAATGAATATTGGTCTAGACATTCCTCATCATTTGGAGGAATATATAGTCAAAAAATGTAATGGGTGGTATTACTTGTGATATAATTTGAGTAACACCAATGATACCATAAAATGGATGGGAATCAACCAATAGGTCAATGGAGGGGGTATTGTATAATAGCCCATATGTACTTTATTTATTTATTTTTTTGCATGATTCACTAATGGATAAGTAAATAAATTTATCCTAGAATTTGATTGAGCTATTATTGAGTTAACATGTGGATCTAGGTATTGGAGAGTGATAGTGTTGAAAAGTATGCATCATATTTACAAAGAGAGATCAGATAATAAGAACACAATACAAATTATATTTTCAATAATATTTCTATAAACTTCATTGCATACACACCCATATAAATAGGAAATAGCTCCCCTATAATTTAGGAGGGTAGCAATAACAACTCACCAACCTATGTGAGTTGTTTATAACTCTCTAACAACATAGATATTTGTTATTGTTGTTTTATAACAACTAATAACAAATCACTTAGTTAGGAAACTACTAACATTACAATTTCCTATATAATAATTGCACACATAATTATTATTTACCCACACATTCAAATGGATCACTAATATATGAATTCCCAACATTCCCCCCTTAGTGATAACATGGAGAAAGCATGTCTTGTACTGTAACGTGTCGCTTCAAAGCTTGCTCATGATATGTATGGTTTTGTTTTCAGGATAGCCAATAACCTCCAGGATAGTTTTTCAAGAGGCAGACTAACAACAACAATGAGGATGGTTTTCAATAGATAAATGATAACCATAATATCATGATGTTACAGTATTATCATCAATCCTCATCACATTCTTCCATCAAGAGATAACATAGAAAACTTTGCTCCTTATACACACATAGAAAATGTAGACATAAAGGAAATGGAACATTAGGATTATGTTCCCCCCCTTAATGTGGAATTTCCACTTATTCCACAAACCAAACAGGAACATTGAGGATAAAAAATGTATCGAAGACATACTACTGACCGGATCTTGCTAGTTAGATCTTGTTGCACAAGGTCACCATTACAATGTGAAAGTATTCACAAGCAGACCATATTTCTAATGAAGTATGGAAGTCATAGGATCATGCCAGTTAGAGGATCACTGACAGTCATATGTGCTCCAACACAACTTTTTTCCAGCATCTAGAACCATACAAAATAGGAACACTCGAAATGAAAACACATCTTGCACAACAGAAAGTAAAACACACAACAAAATGCTGCCAGCCAAACCTTTGATGCAACCCCGTCGTTGGCAATTGACGAGAGGTCATTTATTGACCTCTAACCTCCAATGCCTCCTACCTTTGGTGTCATACTGCTAAATCAACCTGATTTATCTTTGAGGCTCATGAAGCAAATATTGTTGATGATGAAACTCTGAATCTGACAAAAAAAACCACTTCTGATGATTTGACGATAACTTGAGAACCAGAGCTCCGTTTTGTAAACTGTAAAATGTGTTGGAAATTTGGTTTCAATATATTTCCAATGGGTACTAAGAATTTTTGGCTATTTCTAACTAACCATTGTCAATTTACCCAAAAACGTTGGTTATTTTATCTAATCACTGGAGATTTCTTTTCAGGTCCAGAATTGTTGGCGATTGGAACGGAATTGCTAACGATTATCAAAATCATTGGAGATCACTATAAAAATTCAACAGATCATTCCAAATCCATATTTTTTACACATGTTAAAATATATTTAACTACAGATTGCAAAAAATTTTACGAAGTGTCCACGGCTACTGCACAGGATGACTAAAACACACATCTTTTAATCCAAGGAATGAATGAAGGAAGTAGATAGACATGGTTCGCAATGAAATTTTTCTCCAATCTCAATGATCATGGTTGTAACCTCATATACAAATTTTGCGTGAAAATTATTCTATCAGACTAGACTAAAAGCATTGGCTCCTTCACACTTTCTCTACAATAGCAACACAAAAACAAAACTACAATGGAGATATAATTGATATTAGAAACTCTTCTCTATTCTAAAACATGTAAATTCACTGAAAATATCCTATCAGTTCGAGGAAATAAAAAAATGGTGTGTGTTTTCCCCTCAACTCATATTAAAAATCCATTATCTCTTGAAAATCTTGCTCTGATACCAGATGAAAAGTATGCAGCATATTTACAGAGAAGAGATCAGATAATAAGAAACAATACGAATTATATTTTCAATAATCTTCCTACAAACTTCATTACATACACACCCATATAAATAGGAAACAGCTCCCCTATAATTTAGGAGGTAGCTATAACAACTCACCAACCTACATGAGCTATTTATAACTCTCTAACAACATAGATATTTGTTATTTTTGTTTTATAACAACTAATACAAAATCACTAACTTACTAAAATACTAACTTTACATTTACCTATATAATAATTACACATGTAATTATTATTTACCCGCACATTCCAAAGGAGAACTAACATATGAATTCCTAACAAGTGTTTTTTCAATGAGCTCTTGAATAGTTTTACATAATGCAAAACACATATTCGCAGCATGTCCACTACATTGTTGATAATCACAAGATACCTTGTTGTTAAACTTTTAACCTTGTGGCTTTTTCATTTTAGTAATTGTAGGTGAAGGTAGTTGAATTAGATTATAATCAAGGATTTTTCATAAAATGATTTGAAGAAGTTGTGGAAAATAGAAGTATCATTGTGTAGTAAATGTTTTTAAGGGTTATTATAGCTGTCAATTATGCAACATTAATGGTTTTGACTTTCTTGTTATTTTTTGGATTTCCTTTGTATGAGTTATTTTCTAAGAATGTATTGTTATTAGATGAAGGTGTGCTCACATATGTCAATATTTTGGCTTCTTTAAGATTATTCTTATAGACTTTGACCATTTGATATGGGTCCTCAAAGGAATTAAAGTTAAGAAACATGACTTTTTCCTTGAGCTTCAAGATAAGACTCGTAAAAAATACTTTAGTAAACTCATTCTCATTGATGTTTTAGGCCATAAAGAAATTATATTCTTATATTGTAAGACATAATCTAAATCCCTTTCATGATATTGTTTCTTGACATAAGTGATTTGTGCAAAAGATTGGTGTTTTCCAATGTTAATTGAGAAATGGATAATAAATTTATCGACTAAATATTGAAATGACCTTATGGATCTTGAATGGATGGTATATAAATAATCAAGTGTGTATTCTTTGAGGGTACATGGAAAAATATTAGCTAGTAGGATATCGTTACTAATGTAGTCCATACAAGATGCCATAAAGGCACAAGATGTTGTTGTGGATCAGTCTTACCATCATAAAATGAGAATTTTGGTGGAGCAAACACAAGTGGTACTAGATAATTGATAACCTCAAGAACTAACATATTATTAGGTACCCCAATGGAATTCGTGGTGTTTTTGATTGATTTTGTGATAGAACAATTTTTTGAGGTTGCATGCCTTGAAGTTGTTGGAGATATGCATTAGTAATAAGAGTTTGAGCCATATGCAATATATTAACTCCATTCATAGAGGTCGCATACATTATAGGCATAGTATCTTGGATAATTGTGTGTGATGTCCCCATAATTGGAGCATTGGCTATGGGTAGAGCTTGATTAAATTCTTTGGTAGTAGTACCTAAAGGGGGAGGAGAACCACTAGAAAGTGCATTTGTATAGGTTCAGGGTTTAACTTGAGTTTTCCATGTCTTGTCTTTATCAAAGATTTGTTTTTATTTTTTAGAAAATGAGGTACCTAAAAAGGATTTTCCTATATGCATTGTTTCAATTCCCTTATCATTTCTTCATCATGAAATCTATCAATAAGTAATTATATGGAAGAGGATGCATTTATACCAATGATTATGGTGATGTAAACGACCCAAAATAGAATTAGGTTGTGTTATTTAAACTCAAAGAGCTATGTTATTATTGGTCATATTTATAAATTTGAAATCCTGGAGGAAATACGTGAAGCCCTAGGTTTTGTGACTAAATAAATAAGTGGTTTCTCCTAAATATAATATTAAAATTAGGGTTAATCTAATTAAGACAATTACTAAATGTGTATGTTATTATCTATAATTATAAATACAATAAACATAATAAATATACATATCCTAAATAATGTAATGGTGAAATAAGGAAACATGATAGATCTTGAAATATAGATAAATAAAGTTAGGGTTAGGGTTAGAAATATTACACCATCACATAGGGTCAATAAGTAAAACAGAGGGTTGAAATTACATAACTGGGCAGTGTAAAGTGTTGTCAAGTTTCTTATAAAATTCCCCAAGGTGGGTAGAAATGGAACATAGTTTTTCCCTCTATGGCCAAGTTTAGCACCCAATGATCTTATATGAATTTGGATTCTATCACCTAGTTATTCTTTACATTATTATGTGCCTTTGGATTTGGGGTATGTGATCAGAATTTTTTCATCATGCTTTTGTGACTGTAAACGGATTATCCTTTGTGATACCCTAGCTCTTTTTTATACACATGAAAAAAGGGGTTATTATAATTGAACTAGGGTGACCTCACCCAATCACCAGTAGTGTGATGAGAACTACAATATCTACCAATAATTCTAAGAGGTATCGATCCACACATATTTGTCCCTACCCGTGAATGTGTATGAATGTGCAATAAGTAGTTATTTGGCAAGACCCTAATAAGACCTCCAAAAATTTGGAAATGGTCTTTGGTGTGATTTGTAGCATGTGATGGTTATCTAGGGTAGTAACATGGGATGTATTTGTACTTGATAACCTACTAGTGTGTTTTAATGAGTGATAATACAATGATAGTCATTCTTAGATTGCTTGAGTGTAATATCCCCTAGATAGAAAAATATGTCCCTAATTATTAGAGTGTATGTGCTTTTATATCTGACTTGTGTGAAATATTGCACACTCAATTGACCCTAAGTTGAATGGGGTAACTTGTACATTTAAAAAATTGACCATTGCAAGTGATTAAGAATAAATGTCGTTCATTATTAGAACCGTCAATTGATTATACCACTATCAAATGATTCTATCTTAGGATGTGATCTAAAAGTGCATATGAGTCGCCAAGAGTCTAAGTATGGGTTTTTTATATGGCTCATAGGTTCCTGGTGAGAAGAACTAAATGACAAATACTTAATTAGCTTCATTTAAATACATGTAGGATTAAGTCAATTAATGTGTATATGGGAAAAGGTTGGGATGAATTATAAATTATTATTTTCAAGTTTTTGTGGTCCAAATTAAGGGTACTACAAGAACAAAAAATTTAATGATTATGGATCTTGAGTTTGGAATTTATTCCTTATAAGAAAAATCATGTAGGCTATTCAATATATTAACTTATATTTTCATGGATATGTGTGTAAAATTCCACTTTATAGTTATAACAAATAATGATGTTACCCAATTTGAAACTAACAAATAATGCCAATAAATCAAGTGTATGTTCATCTCATTCTTATATACAAAGGTAAAAATGGTTGTTCTCAACCATCTAGTGATTCAAATGAGACTTTGATGTAGTTACAAACATTATAAATCTACATAACTCTTCTAAATTACAATACCTTTGTTATATACAACACCATAATTCATCTACATACTCATGAATCAATCAAAACTCTTAAAATCTTGTTCTTGCTTCTTTATTTCACCTACATCAAATTATGTCAACATGGGTTAGCATTTTTTTAGGCATTCCACCAACCTTTTATAAGATAAAAACAAAAATATTAGAGAAAATTCGTTCATATCTCACTCATCAAAAAAGTAGAGTTAAAGAATTAGTTTAAATAAGCTTATCATGAACATATTCCACTTCATTACAACCATGCCCAAAATTACAACACAATTCATTATATAATATAAACCATAAATATCAAACATGTATCATTTATGAGACAAAAATTATTCCAAATCAATATTCGAAAATGAAGCCATTATAAGAGAAACAAGCCTTGTTCAAAAGGCATAAAACATTCCAAAATAAGGCATCCACATAGCACTTATCAAATTTACACTTATAATACTATCAAAGCAACTAACATGCTACATGTATGAGTATATACTTCTATGCATCTATCAAACTCATAAATATGAGTGTATGTTTAGGTATCCACATAAAAAACATATAGAAATATCAATCAAATTAAATCAATCCCTAATTTAGGTTTCAATAAATGCTCAAGATATTTATGGTTAGCTAAAAAAGGGAAAATGGCATGCCTTGTGTGTGGAAAATATGTAGTTGTTCCCTAGCATTTCTCATGAGCTCATGCTTCTACATTTTACCATCAAGCCAAAGAACCTACTCCAAAATACAACTTTGAAACCTTTTGCAAGTCCTTCTCACAAGTGGTATAACATTATTATCTAGTACATATATCTTAAATACATTAATTTGAAAAATGACGATAGATATCAATGTCAATGCTTATATTTTGGATTTCACATACCACATTGATTAATAAGTCCATTACATTGTCTTCATATTTCTTTCCGAGAAATTAAAGGACCTCAAACTCTATGGTATGACCAAGAGAGAAACTTTTAATGACAATCAAGTGGACGTAAAATTTATGGTCAAAACTACCTTGTGATGATCAAATAGACGTCAAATTTAATGTAGAAAATAAAACCTTACACAAACACACCATCACATCTCACCCCTTGTTGTCATTGTAGAACATGTATTGACGTAATAATTTCACCTTTCCCTTTTTAAAGTATTGCATGACTTTTTCTATATAAATAATCTATTTATTTACTTGCATGGAGTTCTAAATGTCTTCCCTAACTACATGTCTACCACTCCACATTTAGGGTTTTATAACTATATATTTGAAGCCATACAATATTCCATGGCCTTCACACATATCACCCAAAGGTATGTATGCAAATTTATGGTTTCAAGTTGCCTTAAAATCATGCATAGTCCTACCTAATTATATTTTCCTATAATACTTCAAAATTCGAGCATGCAAAGTGCCTCTTTTAAATGAGGTTTGATGATTAAATCAAACCCTTTGAGTGTTAAGTTATGATACTTGGATCACAAGATGATGATTATCACAGAAACTAGTTTCACTCTATATTAATATTTTACTTAAAACAACTGAATTCCACGAAAGTAATAACCCCAATAATTAGTTACTATACTGAAATAAAATGCATGTGTTCTCAAAAGAAATGATAAAAATTTATATCTTCATCATGTATAATCATCCACAAGGTTAAGAAAATAATAGTAACCCCAATCATGCAACATGATCCACACAAGTGGATGGTCATCAAGTAAAACAATACCATGAACTAAAGATGGGTCTTAAGAATAATGTCACACAAATGCTCAATAATCAATAACCTAATTATCAAATGACACCCAAACATGAATCACTAATAATTCTAATTCATTCCTTGTAATCAATCTAGCATCTTAAAGTGGTGTTCACTTCATATTTAATAAAGCACCTCAAGATCATACTAAGCAATTCATATCTTATTAAATGGAAATAATCATGTAAGATAATATTTTCAAGGAATGGTAAGGGTGAGTGCACCAAGTTGGGAGGCCAAAAGGGGGTCTTAAGTGGACGCATTTTTCTGAAAAATAAAAATAAAAAATTCAACTTGTATGAGTTTTTCAAAATAGTTACACTCAAAATTGGAAGATGTTGTAGAAATATGAATCGTAGCATTTTGAGTCGAGTTTCTAAGCTACTAAATTTTATTGGAAATAGATAAGTTTAAGTGGATTAAACAACTAAAATACCAACATATGCTCATGATTTTGTTAAAAAACATAATATAGTGACTTTCGTGCCCCCCACCATTTTTTGAGCACCATTTAGTATTTTTGAAAACCCTTTGTTAGAAAGATAGCTAGGAGTATCTAGTTTGGGCTCCATTTGTTTTAGATTTATTTATCAAATATTTTTTTATTTATGATTTTTCTAGTACAAAAATTTTATGTTTTGAAAAATAACAGAACTTCGACCGTGCCTCCCCCCTAACTACCTCAAAATATCGAAAATCAGAAAAAAAAAAAAAATTAATATGTATATAATTATGCCTAGTTTGGGCTAGTATAATTTTTTTTTTATTTTGATCACCCAAAAAAAAGATACACCATCAAAGATAGACATATTTACACTTCAAAAAATAGCTATAAAAAGGCATAGTTAGAAAATAAATAATATGGAAACCTTATATTAGTCAAAAAAAATTAGAAAATTATATTTTTAGAAAGAAGAGACTCTACTCTACGTCGTGGTATAATTTTTTTACAATGGAACGATTGTTTTATTTTGATTTATCATAGAGGAAATTTCATTTTTACATTTTCTTGTAAAAACTCGTTGTTTACTATGTTTGTGCAGATTCATGCCTCAGGCTTGGGGATCTAAACCGAATCTCAAGCCTTGAGGCATGGCTTGGGAAAAGAGAAAATGTAAAATGAGTACGCATTACATAATGCATACACATTTTTCTTTGTTTTATATATTGTGTCCCCCCAACGTCCCTTTCATCTCTTTCATGGGAATTTTGCAAACATTCTGTTTTGTCTGCAATATTCTCTACATTCTTGCATGATTTTTTAGTATTTAATTTTCTCCCCTGTCCCACTAGTTAATTTTTCTAATCATGGGTGATAAACGTCAAGTTAAGGACAAGAAGAAAGTCAAGAATAAGACACCGGAGCAATTGGAAGAGAAGAGAATAAAGAAATTGAAGAGAATGCAAAAACTTCGAGCAGGGCAAGGTACATCCGCTATATCAAATGTAGCTAATGTATTAGAAAATTGGGATGAAATACATAATGAAAATGTAGAGAATAATGATTTGCAATGAATAATGATATTGAATTGAATGATAATGTTGGTATGGATGAAGAAATTGATATGAATCTAATTATTGAACCCTTACTTGAGAATCCAAATGTTAACCCCAAAATTTGTATGAAAACACTGAATGAAGAAAGTAACCTTGTAAACGAATCTTCACCTCTAAGAACGCCTCCTTCCATTTCGCGAAAAAAACCAATTCACTTAATTGAAATTTATGAAAACATTATAAAACCAATGCCTAACAAAATGTCTGAAAGAAATGTGAGAAGAAAAGCTAGTGAAATTTGGGATAATTACTTTGAGAATTTAAATGACACACAAAGATGTCAATTATTTGTTTCATTGATGAACTTAATTAAGATGAGACCTATAATGAAGACCCTGGGGTTAAGAACATCTAATGTTGTTGATCAAAATGTGTCAATTGTTGAAAACATACATAAAGCATACCAAACCGTAAGTGGCAAAAGACACACCAAAGATAGTAATGTTACACGATGTGCACTAACTAATTGTATAGTAAGTGATAAAACAGTTAATAAATGCTTGATTAGAAAAACAAACAGTACTTTGAAGCTAAAAAGAAAAACACTAATGAAAGCAATAGAGAGACGTAAACGTCTTGAGTTAGTCAATAACACTGACTATTGGGCTTTCTCTAGCAAACTTCCACAAAAAGACAAGAATACATCTTATATTATAAAAGAATTAATTGTAAAATTTTGGAATGAGAACACAAGGGTGTCACCGAATAGAAGAAATACAGTAAAAAGAAGAATAGGTTCTCGTAATCTTGAATTGTGTGCAAAACATTTCTTAGATATGACTCAAACAGAATTGTTCTCTAAGTTTAAAAATGAAAACCCACAGATTAACATTAGCCAAAGATTCTTTGAAATGAGCAAACCCTTTTATGTGAAAATCAATCACTCACGTACCACTTGTTGTTGCAGGAATCATGTTGAATTTTCAATACATTATGATGTTTTTTGTCAAATACGTAGTGTTTTACATACTAACATTATGTTGCAGGAGTGTGGAATAAATGTCCCACAAAAATCTTCAAGGGAATTGATTCTGACAATATTTTGTGAAAAATCAACAAGACAATTTTTTTTATAACAAAGCATGTTTGGATGGAACGTGCAATGTATGTGGTGGCTTGTCAAATCTGAAAAGTTGTATCCACGAGAAGAGTACATATTCAATAGGAAAAGAATTGGTTGATTTCACCAAATATAAATCAGTGGCATATCAATTAAAATATGGATAAGAATCTAAGAGGTGTGAGCTTGTTACAAAACAATTACCTGTATTATAATATATGGTCAAATTCAGAGAAGAAATTTTTTATGAGTATGCAAGGCACACACATAGAGCTCGATGGTTGGATGAACAATTCAAGTTAAGCAAGGACACATTCCCACTTGGTACTATTGTTTTAGTAGTTGACTTCACAGAGAATTACACATTGCAGCCACAAATGGAGGTTCAGTGTCAATATTATAGCTTAGTGCAAGTTTCTATTTTCGTGCATATAACATTCATGCACTCTCCTGAAAGCATTGAGCAAGATTGAAAAATATTAAGAGAGTATCATTTCTACATCAATGATGATCGGACACATTCTACAGAATATGTACGAGGGTGTTTTCAGGTGTTTTATGTGAACTTGAATGAGAGGAACATTAGTTTCGATCAACATTACATTTGGTCGGACAACTGCACATCACAATTCAAGAATGCATGGATGTTTTATTGGCTAAGCAGGATGCACAAAGAAACAAATGTATAACATATCTGGAGTTTTACTCACGCAGGGAATGGAAAAGGAGAGCATGATGGTACAGGAGCATGTGTGAAAAGAGCACTTGTAAGAGAAGAGTTAAAGTTCAAGGATGGTGCTAAATTTACAGATGTAAAAAGCACTGTTGATTGGTGTGTCAAAAATATGGGCCATAAATCTCAAGAGAGATCAACAGTTCGTAGATATTTTTGGTTGATAGAGCAACAACATCTGAAAAACTTTGAATATTGTATGACAGTTGCAGGATCAAGTGATATGCACTCATTCTGTAGTTCAGATGTAAATTCTTGGACTATTTATACTAGATGCATGACATGTTTTTGTATATCTTGCATTGATTTTGCGTGGAATGAATGTGAGTCACAACAGTGGGTGGATGAATGGACTTGTAAACCTCTAATTCCACTCGACACACATCAAGTTCCATGAGCATTATAACTTGCAGGGTCTTCAGATCAAATGACAACATCACCTGACTTTGACCAAGTCTTTAATTTAGTGCAAAAAGGTACATACATATATGTACATGCCATGTTTTAGATTTATATATTATTAAATGGTCAATTCTTAATGTATTTATAAATTTACTGAATAGTTTTACTTTGTGATACATAGGGCACGTTTTTGCAGTTATTGCGATGGAATTTAACGAAGAGGGAATAGACTACTTCTTATCTCGTTGTGTAGAGGGGAAAAAATTGACTTCCACAGTCATTGATGGTGAAGACCTTGAGTATCCCATTGGATTAGTGGTAGTCACTGGAACTTGGCTTCGATGATATCCTATCAAAAAATTAAACATTTGGTTATTTGAAGACTATGAAATACATCAGAAGATACTTCACTATTCACATTTGGTCCTTGTAACAAATATTAAATTGATCAAATATCAAGGTCAGCCATCAAACAAAAATTTGTGGAAGGTTCGTGAATCAGATCATGAAGCAATTCTTGCTACTGTCAAGAATAGAGTTGATCATTGCGGTTCATTGGATTGAATTTGCAAAGGTATGTTCTTCATGAATTTAACTTGAATATTTACTTAAATGATTTTGTTTAAATTTTGTATAATTTAAAATTCTATTTAATTGCTTACTAACATGTTTATGTAGGTTAGTGGTGCCAAAAAAACTTCCACCTTCACATGGTTGGCACTGTAAGTAGAGAATTTATTATTCTCGAAGCCAAGTGAAGCTAAGAAAAATTAATAATTAGAAAGGAACAACAAACATAAATTCTCATTTCACCACCTAAATTGTAAAAATATCTTATTAAAATTCTCATTTCACCACCTATATTGTATGAACCACCTATATTATTCAAGTGATTGGCAATGGACAACCTTACACTAACTCAGTCTGAATGGAGACGGAGAAAACCGTGAAATACTTTCATAGAGGGCCCCGACATGGAGCTCTTGGATTTGACGCAACATCTCTAGGTGTCACGGAGTCCGAGAAATCACCCGTCGAAGATATGGCGTGATTGGGTCTAAGGGCTCTTAAGCGACTATGCCCAGATGAGGTAGCCCGAAAGCACAGGGAGCATAAGGAACCAAAACAAAGCCTCTAGTAGCATTCACCATACCACCCTGACGTGTTGGCGTAGTCAGTTCAGTCCCACGAGCTTATGTTTGCAAACTATAACCTCTGGCAGCCCTACACTGACTCAAACTGCATTATTTCTCACGTTTGCAAACAATAGCACAGCGAGAGAACCAAATGGATAGGGAGAAAACCGCAAGAGGATTTCATAGAGGACCCTGACCTAGAGCTCTCGGATCTAACAAGACTTTTCTAGGTGCCACGAAGTCCGCGAAATCACCCGTCAAAGATATGGCATGTTTAGGCCTTAGGGCTCTTAAGGGACTACTCCCGGACGGGGTAACCTGAAAGCACGGGGAGCATAGGGAACCAAAACAAAACCTCCACTAGCGTTCACCAAGACACCCCGACCTGTTGGCATAGTTGGTTCGGTCCCACGAGCTTCCGTTTGTAAACTACAGCCTCTAGCAGCCCTACACTGACTCAGACTGCACTATTTCTGGCTGCCAAAGGTTGTAGTTTGTAAACGGAAGTTTGTGGGACCGAAAAAACTATGCCAACACATTGGGGTGGCTTGGTGAATGCTATTAGAGGCTTTGTTTTGGTTCCCTATGCTCCCTGTGCTTTCTGGCTACCTCGTCCGAGCGTAGTGGCTTAAGAGCCCTGAGGCCAAAACACACCATATCTCCAACAAGTTGATTACTCAGACTCCATGGCACCTAGAGAACATCTCATAAGATCTCGAGACCTCCAGGTCAGGGCCCTCTATGGAAACCTAATCTCACGGTTTTCTTTGTCTCCATCTAGTTCTCTCACTATGTGTAATTGTTTACAAACACGCAGAAATAGTACAGTCTGAGTCAGTGTATGGCTACTCAGAGGCTATAGTTTACAAACAAAAGCTCAGTGGGACCAAAACAACTATGCCAACATGTTAAGATGGCCTTGTTAACACTAGTGGAGGATTATTTTTGGTTACTCTACGCTCCCTGTGCTTTCGGGCTACCTCATCCCAGGCGTAGTCGCTTAAGAGTCCCATGAGGCCAAAACATGCCATATCTCTCGATGGGTGATTACTTGGACTCTCGTCGCACCTAGAGATGTCTCATCAAGATCCAGATACCTCTAGGTCAAGGTCCCTCTAAAAAATCCTCTCACACTTCTCTCCGTCTCCATCTTGTTCTCTCGTTGTGCTATTATTTGCAAACACGTAAAATAGTGCAGTTTGAGTCAGTGTAGGGCTGCCAGAGGCTATATTTTGCAAACAAAATATTCGTGGGACAAAACTAACTACCCCAAAACATTGGGGTCACCTAGGCGAATTCTAGTGGAGGCAATTCGTTTTGGTTCCCTACACTCCCCGTGCTTTTGGGCTACCCCATCCGGGCATAGTTCCTTAAGAGCCCTGAAGCCCAAACACGCCATATCTTCAACGAGTGATTTCTTAGACTCCGTAGCACCTAGAGATGTCTTGTAAAATCAAAGAACTCCACTTTGGGACCCTCTATAAAATCCTTTCATTTTTTCCATAATGTCTCCATCCGGTTCTCTCACTGTGTTATTCTTTGCAATCGCATGAAATAGTGCAGTTTGAGTCATTGTAGGGCTACCAGATTCTGTAGTTTGCAAATGGAAGCTCATGGGACCAAACCACCTACGTCAACATGTCAATGTGGCCTGTTAAATGCTATTATAAGCTTCATTTTGGTTACCTACGCTCCCCATGCTTTTAGGCTACCTTTCCAGGCGTAGTCGCTTAAGATCCATGAGGCCAAAACATGCCATATCTTCGACTTGGCTGATTTCTTAGACACCGTGGAACCTAGAGATGTATCGTAAGATTTAAGACCTCCATGTTGGGTCCTTCTATGAAATTATCTAATAGTTTTCTCTTTATCCATCCGGTTCTCTCACTTTACTATTGTTTATAAACACGTGAAATAGTGAAGTCTGAGTTAGTGTAGGGCTCCCAGAGGTTGTAAATAGCAAACAAAACCTCATGAGACCAAACCAACTACGATAACATGTTGATATGGCCTAATGAATTCTAGTGAAGGATTCATTTTTGTTCCCTATGCTTCCCGTGCTTTTGAGCTACCTCATCCGGGTGTAGTCGCTTAAGAGCCATGCGGCCAAAACATGCCATATCTTCGATGGGTGATTACTCAGACTCCATGGCACCTAGAGATGTCTCGTAAGATATGAAAACCTCCATGTTCAAGGCCCTATATAAAATCCTCTTGCACGGTTTTCTCCATCTCCATCCGGTTCTCTCGTTGTGCTATTGTTTACAAACACATGAAATAGTGCAGTTTGAGTTAGTGTAGGGCTGCCAGAGGCTATAGTTTGCAAAAAGAAGCTCGTGGGACCAAACCAACTACACCAAAATGTTGGGGAGATCTTGGTGAAAACTAGTGGTGGCTTCATTTTGGTTTCCTATGCTTCCGTGCTTTAGGGCTAACCCGTCTGGGTGTAGTCCCTTAAGAGCCCTGAGGCCCAAACATGCCATATCTTCAACGGGTGATTTCTCAGAATCTGTGGCACCTAGAGATGTCTCATAAAATATGAGACCTGTAATTCAAGGACCTCTACAAAATTCTCTTTTGTTTTTCACTGTCTCCATTCACTTCTCTCATTGTGCTATTCTTTGCAAACACGCTAGAAATAGTGCAGCTTGAGTCAATGTAGGGCTGCCAAAGGTTGTACTTTGCAAATGGAAGCTCATGGAACCGAACCAAATATGCCAACACATCAACATGGCTGGTTGAACATTATTGGAGGACTTCATTTTTGTTGCCTACACTCTTCAGGATTTCAGGCTACCTTGTCTGGGCGTAGTCCCTTAAGAGCCCTAAGGCCCAAACACGCCATATATTCGACGAGGTGATTTCTCAGACTCCGTGTGACATCTAGAGATGTATCGATAAGATCTGAGACCTGCACATTGGGGACCTATAAAAAATTATCTTGTGGTTTTCTCCATCTCCATCCGGTTCTCTCATTGTGTTATTGTTTGCAAACGCGTGAAATAGTGCAGTCTTAATCAGTGTAGGGCTACTAGAGGCTATAGTTTGCAAACGGAAGCTTGTGGCACCGAACCAACTATGCCAACACATCGAGGGTGGCCTGGTGAACATTATTGGAGCATTAATTTTGGTTCCCTATGCTACCCGCGCTTTTGAACTACCTCGTTCGAGTGCATAGTCACTTAAGAGCCCTGAGGCCCAATCATGCCATATCTTCGACAGGTGATTCCTCAGACTCTGTGGCACCCAGAGATGTCTCGTAAGATCCAAAACCTCCACATTGAGGACTTCTATGAAATAATCTCATGATTTCATTTATCTCCATTGGGTTCTCTCGTTGAGATATTGTTTGAAAACTTGTGAAATAATGTAGTCTGACCTCATTGTAGGGCTGCCAAAGGCTATAGTTTACAAAAAAAGCTCATGCGACCAAACCGACTACACCAAAACATCATGGTGGCCTAGTGAATGATATTGTAGGCTTTGTTTTTTGTTCCCTATACTTCCCTGTGCTTTGGGGCTACCCTGTCTGGGCATAGTCCTTTAAGAGCCATGAGGCCCAAACACACCATATCTTCGACGGTTGATTTATTAGAATCCATGGCACTTAGAGATGTCTCTTTAGATCTGAGACATCCATGTTGGGGCCCTCTACAAAATAATCTCATGTTTTTCTCCATCTCTATCTGGTTCTCTTGCTAAGCTATTGTTTTCAAATGAGTGAAATGTGCAGTCTGAGTCAGTGTAGGGCTTCCAGATGCTGTAGTTTGCAAACAGAAGCTCATGGGATCAAACCAACTACGCCAGCATGTTAGGGTGACCAAGTGAATGGTAGTGGATCTTTCGTTTTGGTTTCCTATGCTCCCCGTACTTTCAGGCTACCTCATTCGAACATAGTCACTTAAGATCCCTGAATGATTAGATTGGCTTAAGAATGAATTTGATAGGGGTATGTCTAAGAACACATGGGAGTTATCAATCACCTAGTAAATCTTTCTTGTTTAGTTTTGGATGGGAGTCAGCTGGCATACGGCTTAGTGACCTTCCATTCATTGATAATTTATGTTATGAAAAACCCATGGATGCTTTCAAAAGCACCTTAAAAAGGATAAGGGTAGTCATCAAGCCTAGTGAAGGGTGTGATGTGATTTCCAAATAACTTGAAATGCCTATATATTTGAAGTTAATAACACGAATTGGAAAGGATTAGAAAATCAAGAATCATTGGGTGTCTGAAATCAGAATGACATTACATTTGGAGACATTCTCAAGCATTGGAGTAATGTATATGGAGAGACATTCTCAAAGTATCAACAGATGAAAGGCATCAAATTATGATGACTATCAGGTGTTTTAATATGGGAGAAGACTATGAAACATAGAAGAATGTAGTAAGTGCATGATAAGATAAGAACTAGTACAAAGAGACCATGAGCAAGAAGAAGTGCAAGTAAGGTAAATATACATATAGACATTGATAATGTTGGTGCTCAAAATAAGTCTCACCCTATTTTTCCTTTGCAATCCATCGATTTATTTAGCCTCTTTCATAGGAAGAGTCTACAACCAAGTTGTAAGACACTAGTTTGAAACTGAATAGGTTCTAGAACAAATCTAATTAACCAAACACAAGATTTCCATTTTTATCTTATAACAAGTTTACAAGGCTCCAATTTGGAGGTTACAAGTTTTACTAAGGTTCAGGGAGAAATTTATCGCCAGGTTTGCTCTCTATCAAGCCCTAAACTTCAACTAGATTTTTCACATACTTAGATTTATCAAAACTTTCCTAAATTAGACTCATTGGATAGGAAATTTTCTCACCTTTCCAACCATATAAAAAAGTCCTCCTAACTCCTTGTAAAACTCAAGTTATGGCCGGGCAGAGTTTTAGGGGAAAATTTTCCCTTGGAGGTCCGCGGGGTTAGGGAGAAAATTGAGAAAATTTTCCCAAATGCCACGTGTCATCACGTGATTGCTGTGGGCGAGCGGGTTGCAGGGAAAAATTGGAAATTTTTCCCAAAACCAAAGTCTCAATTTTCTAAAGAAAACTTTTCCTCCGTGCCTCTGCACTTGCTCAAATGGCCACGTGGCGCTTTGTGATTGGCCGCGGGCCGGCGGAGGAAATTTGGATTTTTCTCCCACAAGGTTAAAAGGTTAAAAGAATTACATGGACCCGTGCACCAATGGGGACATGTGTCAACATCCTATTGGTTGCGAGGATACAGGTCGGTGGAGGAAAAATTGAAAGTTTTCCAAAAGGGTAAAAAGTTAAGTTTTTTTTTCCATTTTGATCCGTGCACCCCCCCTCCTGCCATGTGTCAGCACGTGATTGGTTGGGGGCCGCGGGGTTGCGGAGAAAATAGGGAAAATTTTCCCAAGGCAAAATTTTCAAAATGTTAAGTTTTTTATTAAGGGCCTGCCCCTCCAAGGTGCCACATGGCAACTTCTAATAGGATGAGAGGTTGGATGGGGCCGCGGAAATTTTTAGAATTTTTTTCCAAAGTTCAAAATTTAAATTTTTCTAAGGTCGAATTATTTCATTTTTGGTTTGGGATGGCCATTTTGAAGTTAAAGTTCAAATGGCTATAACTTTTTATAGGAAGCTCCCTTTTAGGAAAACGAGGACTTTCCGGAAAGATCTCTGAGTCCTCTTTGCACAAAAATTATCAATTTTAGAATTTGGTAAATTTTCAAGGGTCAATTTTAAGAAATATATCTGTAGGGTTTATAATTTTAAAACTGGCAGTTTCCAACTTATAAAATTTAATTCAATTTTGATATTTCTTCTCTTCAACATGTAAATTGAGCATTGGGAAATGGTCTTGGGTAAGTTTAAGTATATTTTCAAGGTCCAATTTGGACATTAGGTTGCATTTGGTAAATTTTTACGTTTTTTGACGGTAAGTTGGATTGTGAAGTTAAAATTGGATTTGATAGAGTTTTTGAGATATTTTCTTAAATATGAAGTTAAATGTGGGTTCAATAGGACCTGGATACATCTAAAATACTTTGTTTCCTTTCTCAATTTTAACTAAAAATCTGAATTGTACATTTTTGATGGAATTCATTGCCAGAATTAAAGAAAGAAACAAAGATCATTTGCTAACAAGTTTATTAACCAATTTGCATCTTCCAAATATGGGGAGGCATTTCAAATCTTATCTAAGACCTTCAATTGATTCGAACAATTAATTGACAATTCATATGCAAAGTTTAAACTCTAGTTTTGATTTCAAACACAGTACATTTACTGGCAATGCTATTTCTTAATCTCTTTCAAAACAGAGTTTTCATTTCACAACAGCAACTCGGATCTAATACAACAATGAAATTTTGAGAAAGGAATGTAATTATTTATTTGATTTCCAACAATAATTCAACAGTTTATCTCTTTCTTTGAATTTCAAGTTACAATGCACAATACATATTTCTTTCTTTCACATTCTTCTCATAACACAGTATGGAATAATAATTATTACAATTCACTTATCACTTTCAACCTTTTAATTTCAATACAAGATGTCTTCTCATTAAAATTAACGATACAAATCATCCACTTCAAAGTGGGAAGGTTACAATGAACTTGCTCTAAAAGGAAAAGACTGTCAAACTGATTTCTCCAAGCTCCAAACAGCAATAGGATGATTTCTTCATATTTTATCTTTTAATCACAACAAGGAAGGGGGAAAGGCAACACTCTCCACCTAACCAAGATACCCAATGGGAAAATAAAAGCCATCTTTCCCCATTGGCCCCCGAGCCCCAACCATATTGGAATGGAACATGATAAAACAACACATGACAACACGGCTTCTTCACATACAAGCATAAATTCACAAACAAAAATAAATACAAAGCAAGAAGATGTAGTTCTCAACTACAACAATCAATTCCAAAGAAAAAAAAGGCTCCTTCTCCAAGCAAGCAAGCCAAGCAAGAGTAAGAACTATGGAGGTCTCCTTATGCCTCCCAAGTTGAATTTTGGGCATCCACCAAGAGCAAACCGCCAAGATCATAGCAATCCCATAAACCCTCCTCAACCCCTCCTTATCCCTCCTTTCCTAGGTGCAAGATCCCAAACTAACATTCCCTCCCAAGAACAAATAACAATGGCAAGTTCCCTTATCCCTCCTTTGATAACCTCATAGTCTTCTCTCCACACCATGCCCTAAGCACTCTACCCATCCCTCAAAAATTAAAAACACAACACATTCAAATTCATGCTAAAAGAGGAAAATACAACAATTTTAAAAGAGTGGGAGCCTACCTCTCCATAATGGAGACTTGCTTCCAAAATAACAATCTTTATTTCATCAAAAACCAGTCCCAAATCAACAAGGTAAATGTATGCACAAGCAAATCCACTTCTTCCACCAAGCAAGCTCCAAAATGCAAGAGAAATTTGACCCAAGAGTGAAATCTCCAACCTTCAACAACCTCAAAATGAGGAGGAATTCCAATTTTAAAGGAGAGGGTAGAAGAGGATGATGTGGATTCCAAGTGGGATGCCACATCATTTTTATTCATCCCAAAATGCAATCAACATCAAGGAAAATAAATCCCAATAAATGTGAATGACAAACCACTTACACACTTCATTTTTTCCCATCCTAAAAAAAAGAATGCATTTAAAATTTTTAAGACAAGTGCAAACAAATCTTATAATAAATCAAGTCAAAATGCAATAAAATAAGTTGATTTTGACTCCAAATTATTAAACATGATTGGTGGAGGTTTTTGAGAGGTGTGGGACAAGTTTAACTTGTCCCACAAGCCTCCAATTTAGGCTCCCAAGGCCAAATCCGAGTTTCAAAGAGGATGGAGTGTTCCACACTCCAAAATCTGCCTTACACAATCAATCATTTTACTTACACAACTCTTACATCCTCTTACAATTTCTTACACATGCATTTATATTTATGACATTTATTTATTACAATCTTTTATAAAGATTTATTTATTTACCACATGGTTATAATATATATAAGTCAATTTTCATTTTCAACCAAGACAATAACATTTAATTTATATTTCACATCCCAATTAATTTAATTGAAATTTAACTATAAGACTCTCACATTATACTATCACATTAAAATAATTAAAATAAGGAGCACATTACAAATAAAATACATATAACAATAATTTTAAAAAAGGGACACAACAAATAAAGCACACAAATACCCCATGGTCACAATAATGGAAATCCCCCCATGGGAAATCCTAACAAAACACAACATACAACTCAAACACAGTTGCCATGGTGACCTTGTTGATTTCACACTGAATTCCAATTTGGTTAGTCTTCAGTCCCCCGACATTGTTGTGATTTTTAACCTGTAAAATGCAATATACCCCTTCGGCCTCGTGGCCATATCAGAACATCCAAATGATATAAGCAACACACAATTATTAAATCCAAATCAAAACATTATCAAGAATTTAACATTTATCATTTAAATTTAATTGCAACTATATCATCATCCAATAGATCTCTATACTATAGCTATTCATAATATCAATGTCACATGTCTACAATCAAAAGCAATAACCTGTCCATGTCAACCAGTATGTCATCATCCACATAATAATACTGATGTCTCAATGATCATCAAGCAAATTATTTGAATCTAAATCAATATTAGTCCAGGATCTAACATCTAACCATCATACTAATCTAAACATAATAATTTCCATAATAGTCGCTGATACATCATACTACATCAAAACATAACAATATCGAAAATGTGACCAATAGTGTCAGGATTAGTATCTGAATAAATGTCCAAGGAATAGTGGGCACTACACGATTAGGTAACTACTTTTGTACCTACTTTATATCACTATTGATTTCAAAAGTTTCTAGGGTTACTTATACTTTGGGTTTTAGGGTCTCCTTTACTCGCAGTGTACAACACCAATCAAATTCCCGCATACCACCTTTTCTTCACCCTTCTCTGTGGGTTTTCTCAAGTGCACATTTTCTTGGGTTTTTCATGTGAGCATTACTCTCGAAGTTTTAGGTCATCATACAATATCTTCACAGTTGCAAATAGGATTCTTAATGTGGGTAATAAATACAGAACTGCTCAACTTCATCACTTTGTAGTCTTGGTACCTTCATATCTCCGTAATACATATAGGTACAAGGGACTTTGTGATGCACATTGGGATACATAAATGAGATCTTCATGTAACCATCCATCAACAAGAGTATGTCCTACTCATCCTTATTATGCCTCTTTATAAGGATTCTCTATCCCTTTTATAAGGCCTTCTCTATCATGTACGAAGCTTGAGATCCATGACCATGACTTATGGACCTCTGAGACACTCATGCTTGAGTCACTCTTGCGCTAAATACTTTCAAGGATGAGCCTCTAAATGCAAACAATTTTTTTTTTGTCAAGCAACTGAATTTGCACTTATTTTTTCAACTATGTATAAGACCATTAGAAGTGAATGCATTTGTACAATTTGAGTCACACATCAGCTTACTTGGATTATGGATCATGTTGATTTATGGATCTGAGGACTGATATGAGCCACATTCTGAGCTCCTACTTTTGAATGACACCATTCACCATGAAGCACATGAAAATGGAGGAGTCCATACATCTTGAAGTCTTAATGAGACAATACAAGTTGGAAACATACACATAAGACTACAAGATATAACACTCATACCTACTCCAACCCATGCTCATGTTTGTACTTGTTTGTACATTAATGAAAACTATTTTCAACATGAACAGTCCATTACATTAAAGGAACTATTGGCACCCAAACACGCCTACAAAATCCAAATTTGAATCCTTGGACTTGTCAAGGTAACAATTGTGCATACACTTTGATATGATGCCCTTGTATTATGAGAGGGCCCAACCATTCTAAAATGAAGGACTATTTTTTGACATATAATATAACATAATATGGGAGAGAGAGAAATTTAGGGAAAAGAGAGGGAAACTCAGTTTTTTGAGTTCAACCACTAATAACATGCATTAAATCACTAAAAATAGGAATGAGAGACCTTGAAAGACCATTCTCCCACGTCCTTTTACTTGCAGGGGAAGGTATGGGCACCATTTCTCATTAAATCTGGTAGTTGAGCTACTTGGGACTATAATTTTAATGTTAGGTTGCCTTTTTCACCCACCTAAATCTATTAATATCTTCCTTTAATGATGTCAAAGTGAAGTTCATGATGAGATCTTTCCAACAAGACCAATTTTGTAAAATTTTCAGTTACAAGGACAAAGTTACAGCCACGTGGATTAGTTCCCGAAGGGTCCTTAAAAATAAATCAGTTGGGTGGAGAGTGGGTTGAACTATGGAACAATTCCACATGTGTCACATGGGCCCACCTTATCCACCTCGTAAATGCCTTGTCCACCCTGCCCTTTCTATGGTCGGTCATGTTGCTTCACTAGGGAAGGAGTAGAACAAAAGAATGTTCCACCTAAGCCTTCCAACTCTGCCATTTCCATGATGAAGTGCCCCTCTTAATTTGTTGTCTGGATTAGTGAAGCGAGGAACAAGAGGAACAAGGGAATTGTTCCTCCTGTTCCACCAAAGACCAATTTGGCTGATTCTACCTCCATTTCCCCCAAAACATGAAATTAGCTAGGTATGGAAACAAAGGGTCTTGACAAGATAAATATGAAAATTTCTCAATATTGGTTTTCCCCTTTGTTGATCAATTTATAGTAAATAGTTCAAGATGGAAATATAAATTATCAAAATAATTTGGGAGAGAATATTTTGGATAGCAATTTGACGACTCAACGAGGTTATTTGCTTGCTAGCTAAAATATCTTTTTCCTTGAAGCATCCATTGGGAATGGAGTCAGCCTGAAAATTTAATACTGATCTACAAAAATTGAAATGTCCACCCCTGAATCTACATAAAGGACTACTTTGACTCAACATTAACCTTTTATGCATGAATTGACCATTCCCATTATGAGAGGCATTCTAGATTAAAATTTAATGAGAGTGGAAAACTATCTTGAAATTGATTTTCCACCACATTCTCTTGAAAACCCATGAATAAAGTTGTAATATGATGTCTCTTAACATCTTAAATGCATGCGGACTGGTCTGAATTTTGACAAACTACTTCTTACAAATCATTCTTTTCATTTCTAATTCTAGTTGAAAAATATCTTCTTTTGATTCCTCCATGAACCATTGTGCAACAAAAAATGCCACCCAAAGACAACAAGAACACTGTACAAAGCACTTGGGGAAAGGAAACTACACTACCAAAAAGATTATGTGTTGAAAAGAACTTGTAGGAATAAAAACTAATCTAATATATACAAGGTGAAATAATCAACTTAATGGGATTTCTTAAGATGACTCCCATTGAATGTGATTTGTAATGTATTTCCATTAAGATTGGACAAATCGAATGAGTTGGCATATTTTCAAGCATTGATGATGTATGGCCCACTCTAAAGTGCATCAAATTTAGAGTGCCACCATCATTTAGCTATGTCTACATTCCATTTCAGGATTAGAATACCCACTTTGAAATTTTGAGCCTTGGATTTCTTGTCAAACCATAACTTGGTTTCTTTCTGATGTTGTTCTAATTTGATCATGGCTGAATTTCTCAATTCCTCAAGTTTAACTAGTTATGGTATTCTAATTTCTCTCTGATCTCCATCCTCTAATTCTAATTGTTGGGATAGTTCTAATGAAGGAAACTCTAAAGACAAAACAAGCATAGCCTCTCTACCATAGAAAAGTTTGTAAGGAGAGATATAAATTGCTTTATTTTTTGTAATTATATCAGCCTAAAGAGCATTTCTTACCTTCTTATGCCATTGTCTCTAGTTGATATCCATTGCTCTCTTCATGATTATAATCAAGTTCTTATTAATAGACTTTATCAAACCATTACCATGAGGGTAGTAATTGAAAGAGGTCTTCAAGTATATTCCAAGTCCAAGAGCCCAATTAGAAATTTTAGAGCCTATAAAGGATTTTGCATTATCATAAATAGTAGTTTGAGGAACTCTAAACCTCATCACAATATCTTTAATAAATTTAAGGATAGCTAATTCAATAACTTCCTTGAGTACCATAACTTTTGTCCACCTAGTGAAATATTCAATTGCTGTCAATACCATTTTATGACCAACACTTAATGGAGGATTAATCATGCTAATGAATTCAAGACCCAATTGGGAGAATGATTTATTTACTTGAATTGGGTGAAGTGGAAGGGAAGCTAACCTATATTTACTAGTGAATAAAGCACATTATTTACATTTTTTGACCCATTGATGAACATTTACAAACAACGTGGGCTAGAAGTATCTTGCCTTTATAACTTTGATAGCAATGGCCTTGACAGAGAAGTGTCCACCAGAGAGACCATCATGGAATTCTGCTAATACCTTGTTCACTTGATCACCATCAATATACCTTAACAACACTCCATCAAGATTCCTTTTGAAGATAATCCCACCAATTCATGCATAAGGGATTGACAACAATCTCAAATGCCTTCTTTTTACTTTACTTTAATATAGGAGGATATACACCAGTAGACAAAAATATAACTATGTCATCAATCTAGCTATGGTCATTGAGTAAATTTCTTTTATCTTGTAGAATTTCAGCATTGTGTGGAGGAGCCCTCATCTATGAAGATAGAGGCCTCTTGATTATCTTGATAATATAAAGCCAAATTATTACAAAGTGTTCTTCCTCTTACCAACTTTTTGGATTTAATAATTGTGTTATACTCCATAATATTTTTCACCCATCGAACTCTTTCTTCACTAATTTTTGCTCCCATAATAAATTCTCTAACATTGGAGTGTGAGACTAGAACTTTGATGTGATTAGTGGTAAGCATACTCTTGAATTTATCATGATAATAAAGACAAGTTTCTCTATATGAATGTATTTTAATTTATAATCCTTCAATGTTTGAATGAAGAATGTCAATGGTTTCTCTAAATCTTGATAATTTTGTTGCGTTAAAACAATAACAATACTAGATTCAACTCCATATGCATACATGATAAAATATTTGGAGTAGTCAGGATTGATAAGTGTGGGAGCACGAGAAATTTCCTGTTTGATCTTGAAAAAACTTTATTTTCCTTCTGTTTTCCATTTAAAAACCGAATCTTTCTTGAGCATTAGGGTGATATGCCTAACCAATCCTGTAAAATTATGAATAAAATCCCTAACAAAGTTAATATTTCTAAGGAATAATTGCAGGGCCTTCTTGTGATTTGGAAAAGAGAGGCAGGATGGTTGAGATTATTTTTGGATAAATGGAAATACCATCTTTTGAAATAACATGCCCTAAGAGATTGCCCCTAGGGACTGAAAAATTACACTTCTTGGGGTTAAGAGACACCTAAAATTCCTTGTATCTACCAAATATTTTCTCAAGATTTGTAAGCTTCCAGCCCTTTCAAATATTTGGATACTCTTATATACTTTTACAAGTATTATTCATTTTTCATTTCTCAAAGTTTATAAACTAAGCATTTCGAGATGTTTATTGAAATTCTATCTCCACTTGAAAAGTAATTTTTTGTATTCATTGTCTAATTCACCTCGGAGGATACAATTTATCAGTGTTTTCTTTCTTACTTTCACAAACTTGAACTTTACTTAATCATTTATGGACACGTTTTAGCTGAATCAATGCCAACATTTTAAAAACATAACAATTTACTAATCAAAGAATTGTTTAAATCTCGGTAGGAATAAAAGGCAAGAAGAATCAATTGATGTTTTTTTGTATATATACACACATACATAAATATATCCCAATAATTGAGGTTGTTTGTATGCATATATAGATACACATGTATATACATATATAGCCATGGGTATAAATATGTGTGTACACACACACAAATATACAATTGTTTGATTCTAGCAAATATTTAGGCTAGAGAAGATCATATTTCCTTTACGATTATATCTTTTGATGTTGTTAATGTACGCCATATGGACAAAAAATTGAGATATTTAATGATATAATTTTGTTATAACATATTCGATTATGTAACATTATGACTTGAAGATTATTTTAAAATATAAACATATTTCTAGTGATATTCCTTCTAACATACTAGAACAACATCAAAATATAGATATTTAATAGAACATCAGCATCAAAGCACAGAATTATTTAAAAAAAATTGGTTGGATAAGCATAGTAAGATAAGCATAGTAATGAGTAAGGTTGGTCACATAAGGACCGAAAAATTGCACCAACATGCAGCCCATGATATTATCAACTCACGTTTTTCTTTTGGTTGGATTTTTTATGTTCACTACCGCATGTCAAAAAAACAATAACGGGTGCAAAAAGAATTACATTTTGAAGGTGATATCAATAATTGTAAGGCAAAAGTAGTCTGTCTAGTTTACCCTAGCGGTGGAGAATGTGGGTTATATGTGGGAGGTCTCGGGGTCCATTCCCCCAGGCTAGCCACCTCTATAGCTCATCGTTACTCAGCTAGGCAGGTGTCAGGCAGATCAGCTGCTTAGGTGGCAGAGGTGGCTCTCGACGTGGTGCTAAGCCGGCTTGGTGTTCAATGCGACGGGGGTCGAGGTCAAGCATGAATCCTATGTTCAATGTGACGAGACATGTCCTAGAAATATGGCACTAGAGGTAACAAGACCACTTTAAAATCTCATCAGGTTTACCCTAGCGGTGGGGATTGTGGGTTATATGTGAGAGTTCTCAGGATCCATCCCCGGGGGCTAGCCACCTCTATAGCTTGTTGTTACTCGGCTAAGAAGTATCAAGTGGGTCAGTTTCTTCGGTGGCGGAGGTGGCTCTCAACGAGGTGCCAAGCCGGCTTGGTGTTCAATGCAATGGAGGTCGGGGCATGCATGAATCTTGTGTTCAATGCGATGAGGCATGTCCTAGCATTACGGCACGAGAGGGGACAAAACCACTTTTAACTCATCTGGTTTACCCTATCAGTGGGGGATGTAGGTTATATGTGGGAGGTCTCGGGGTCTATTTCACAGGCTATCCACCTCTATAGTTCATCGTTACTTGCCTAGGCAGTGCTAGGCGGGTCAACTGATTCAGTGGCGGAGGTGGCTCTCGACGTGGTGCCAAGTCGGCTTAGTATTCAATGTGATAGAGGTCAGGATAGCCATGAATCCTATGTTCAATGTAACGATGCATGTCCTGGCATTACAGCACGAGTGGTAACAAAATCACTTTAGCATGTCTAATTTACCCTAGTGGTGGGGAATGTGGGTTATATGTGGGAGGTCTCGGGATCCATTCCCTGGGCTAGCCACCTCTATAGCTCGTCGTTATTCGGCTAGGCAGTGTAAGGCGGTTCAACTGCTTTGGTGGTGGAGGTGGTTCTCAACGTGGTCGGGGGCAAGCATGAATCATGTGTTCAAATGTGACGAGGTATGTCCTGGCATTATGGAACGAGAGGTAAATGTACACACCCAATTTTGCATGTGCTACATTGTCGGAATGGTTCAAAATCCCCAATGATAATTAATATCTTTTCAAATGGTGTTCGAGTCCAATTTCTCATTAGTAGTGTATATTTATAGCCTAGAATGCTTCCCTTGTCCATTTCCATGCTTTTTCCACTTTCCTTTATCATAGTGCAACCTTTTTCCTTGGCTTTCGACTTTAAGTCACGGAACCACCCCAGAGGTTACTCGACCACAAGTCTACCCTCAGTCACAGTTGCATAACCGCACTGGTAGTTGCACAACTGCCGGTCTACGCAGACCGACGATCCCGTGTGCATTTAACCGAGACTCTTTTGGCATTTTCTGAATGCGTGTCAACTTCTTCAATCTCATTTTTAGCACACGTTTCTTGACAAAATTGGTTGATCTTGAGCTCGTTTGATGCGTACCAACTTCTTCTTCCCTTCATGTTGTTGATTTGAGTTAACTGCCCCTTCTTTGAGTGATGTGGCATCCCTTGGCTGCCAAATGGCTTAGACCATTTCCCTGTCATTTTTATATAAGAGCCAATATTCTACCCAGAGCATTGGTTGGAGATTACACAAGCAAGCTTAGCTCTCTTACCTTGTTATTCTCTTGCCTACGTTGCTACCAAATTACTTGCAAGCCATTCCAGCTCCAAATTTTCTTCATCATTTCTTCCACACAAGCCAACACAGTTCCCTAGACTCGTTTGAACACCAAATTGGAAAAGAAGCTAAGGGGACAACACAGCAAAACTAGCACTGGAACTGTCACAATTCTACATTTCCAGGTTGGGGATGCATTTGGATTTTTGAAGCTTTCTTTGTCTTGATTCCATAATCTGTGACAATATATTAATTCAAAGCAATACAATTATTGTAGCTTTCTTTTATTTGCACAGAGATTCTATTGAAAGTTGATTCCCTGCCTATCCCTGTGAGTTTGCATGGGAAGTTTGTCTGGAAGAAGTTTCTACATCTGCTTAATGTTAGTTGTAATTTCCCTTCATTTTTGTAAGCTTCCATAGATCCTATTGTTTCTACCGAGGACATTTCAGGGGAAGAATAGCTTCTTAGAAGCTTTTTTCGTTCTCCCTGTGACTCTGAGGCAAGAACAGAGGAAGTTGCATATCCACAAGTACAAAATTACAAAAGTTTTGTTTAATTAGAATAGATTAGATCCACTCTACACAAGTAAATAACCACATCCAGTTGTTTACTTGTTTAGTTTTGTTAGTTTTAATGTAGAAGAAATTGTAATTAATTAGAACAAATTTAATTTGTTTGTGCGTATTTCTTCTGTGTTCCAGTAAGCATCCAAAAAATACAAAAAAAAGATTAATTAGTTCTTTCTTTGTCTTATTTCATTTTGTTCAAAATCGTTAGCAAAAATATAAAAACATTAGATTAATTAGTTCTTTGTTTGTTTTATTTCATTTTGTTCAAAATCGTTGGAAAAATAACAAAAACAAATAGATTGGTTGTTTCCTTTATTCAATTAGTTGGCTTTCTTTTATTAATTAGTTGTTGGCAACACGTAGATTTAATTAAATTCGAGGAAAGTAATTGAATTGAGTTAATTTAAATATGTTTGTTTCCATTTGTTAAATCAGGAACATAAAATTAATTAGAAAGGAATTAACACATCTCCCCACATATCCCTAGTTGGCCCTTGCCCTCTCGCAGTTTTTCTTTGTGAATTTGTTCGATTCTTTGCTTTAGTAGTTTACACATCCGATATGACCATTCAAGGCCCTAGACAACCAAGAGATTATGTTTTTTGATCCGATGGTACCACAAACAAACCTAGCACCACAATTAACAGACATTGACCAAGCCCTTAGATATCTTGTTTTCCAGACCACCCCGCTTCTACCTGTTATCATCACATAGTTGACAGTCTTGAACATCGAAGTAGATAGTTCTTACGAGTTCTAGCAAAGTCAACCTAGTCACAACTAGTTTCCACAATTCACACATTTTTCATATTCACATGTTTCCTCCCACACCTCCATGACCTTGTCTGGAGACTTCTACGAGGAAAACGCGGGACAATTCCTCTACATTCCACAGCCGGTTCAGAGAGTGTTTGGTGACATTGATATCGATAGACTCCTTCGTGTGTCCATTCTCCTCGACCATTCCATTACGCCCGCCCAAGTGAGGCAAGTATTTGTTGCTTTAGACGAGCAGATCCCCGCAGTGCCCGTTGAGGACATTAGATTGCCTTGATCACTTGTTCACCACTTTCATCCATTTTAGTATTCTATCTATCCACTTTATTTATCTCATTCCATAGCCATCTATTCATTCCATTGTGGTTGTCCTGGCACAAACTCGGGAGGTCACGTGCGTTTAAGATCACATGTTGATTTTAAGACGTATAGTAAACAAAACCACTTTAGCTCGTCTGGTTTACCCTAGCCGTGGGAAATGTGGGTTTTATGTGTGAGGTCTCAGGGTCCATTCCCTGAGCTAGCCACATTTATAGCTCGTTGTTACTCGGTGTTAGGTTATGGAGCCTGTTTTCATGTGTGAAAGTGTTGAAGATTGTACACTAAGAGTACTGTACACTTTTCATATATTCTCGCCGGGGTTCGGGGCCGGACCGGGGGTGGTAGCCCCCGGTAGCAGGGGTTCGGGGGCACAGCCCCCAAAAAAAAAAATTTAGGCGTAAAATTTTTTGGCCTCGAAAAATGCACCCAACATATCGGGAAACGTGCTTTTCTCATATGGGCGAGTTTTTTGACCCATAGGTTTATGGAACGGATTTTGCCCATGGTTTTGATACCCATGGTTTTGTAAAAACTGCTTAAGCAGTTGTCTATTTATACGGTCTTATGCATATGATAGATGGACAAGCAAATGTATTGCAGATGTGTTTTGAATTCGGCTGTGAATTCTGTAGAGTTTGTTGAGCATAGCTCCAAACGGATCTGGGTATTGTATTGAGAGAGCGGTGGCTTGTAATAAAATCTGAGCAAGTGATTCTTGGTGGACGTAGCCCAAATTGGGTGAACCACGTTAAATACTGTCTCTGTGTTGTGTTATTTTATTCTGCAATTTTATTTGAGATCTGTAATAATTTCTGCATATTAGTTTCTACTGTTGCGATTCTGTGAGGGATTATTCCGCATATTTTATCCCTTATTTCCTAACACTCGATTAGGTAGTGCAAGGTAGGTCAGTTGCTTCGGTAGTGGAGGTGGCTTTCAATGTGGTGCCAAGTCGGCTTAGTGTTCAATGCGACGAAGGTCAGGGGCAGGCATAAATCATGTGTTCAATGTGACAAGGCATGTCCTGAAATTACGGCACAAGAGGTAAACAAAATCAATTTTCAGTCCATCTGGTTTACCTTGGCGATGGGAAATTTGGGTTATATGTGGGAGGTCTCGCAGTCGATTCCCCGAGTTGGCCACCTCTATAGCTCGTCTTTACTCAGCTAGGCACTGTAATGCGGGTCATCTGCTTCGGTGGCATATGTGGCTCTCGACGTGCTGCCAAGTGGATTGGTGTTCAATGCGACAAAGGTCGGGGGGCAGGCATGAATCCTGTGTTCAATGCGACAAGGCATGTCCTGGCATTATGGCACGAGAGGTAAACAAAACAATGTTGTAAGACAAAAGTATCCAACAAGTAGTGGTGTAAAGGTTCTTGGGCTTCCTAGTAATTGTGAGGTTGAAGGTTCACATCTAAGCTCTGTGGTAAGATGGTCCACCACCACTAGTTTGGATACCCTGGTAATAGGGCACCACAATAATGTGGTTTAATTTGTGGGCTTGTTGAGAGCTTAAACTACCATCCTTGGATGGTTCCATGGCTGGTGTGGGTTAGTGATGCCACAAGGGCTAAGGCCCTCTCCTTAGGTAACTCGAGCAAAAAAAATAGTTGTAAGGAAAAAGTGTTTGTAATTGATTTAAAATGATTAGTAAATGACAATTTTGCTTCAAGTTTAAAATACACTGGCATACAAATTTAAATGCAAACCTTCATTGTCAACCATCACAACCACATGTAAATGAAGTTATCACTTTATCAATGGTTGTCATTCCCTTTATATTCAATGTTACATAACCTTTTGTTGCACCACCCTACCTTGTGCTTCATTGGGGGTTGCATTTTACTTTAATATTGTCTAATGCATGCTTATGGTTCTCTTTGCTATAATATTTACTTCTACCTGACGTTTTTGGATGGCTCTATTTGATGTTTTGTGATGCTTTTGGGGTTATGTAAAAAACAAATTTTACAACTTCAATGCATTGTTGCTTCAAAATTTTGATTTTGTAGGATTAAAGATTAAAAATTAGATTTTACATAGCCCAAAAAACATATAAACCCTTTAATAAAAAGAGATATTCATATCGCAAACTAATAGATATTCAAAAAAAATGTCATGTTATTTGCTAATAAAGAATCATGAAAAGATGAAGAGAATGAGGCTTCCAAAACGGAGGTAATGATTGTGCAAGAGAAGGGGTGTACATTTTGAAAGAGAAGCATCTAACAAAGAATTAAAACCAACAAGATAATGTAGTAAACCAAGTTTCCATCATAAACACAGCGCCATGTATAGAAATTGATGGAGATCAAGTTTGTGGGCATGAAATAGAGGAACTTGTGGTTGTTAAAGGTAAAACTAAAATTAAGAAGGTCAGGATTACTACAAATTGGAGAAAAGAATATACAGTAAAGGTCATTAATGATATTGAATTTCATAATTATCCAATCAGTGCTATAGCTAAAAATATATATAAATTTCTCCTACATTTGTCTAGGGTATCGGGGTTAAATGGACAAACTACTACAAAAAAGAGGGGGGCTTCCACTCTTTTGTGAAGGGGAGCAACACAAGATCTTAGCAACAAATCCAATCACACAATTTCACAAGGAGGCAAGTTGTAGAGAAAACAAAAGAAATAATATTCAAGCTTTATTTTCTCTCATTCGAGAACACACAATATATAGTGTTTTACAAGACTAATCCTTACCCAAATAATAGGAAGGAAACACTAAACAAGGAGATTAAATCATCTCCATAAACCAAGGAGTGGAGGTAATAGCTCAACAACTCCAATGAGTTATGGGAGACAAACAATATCCCACAAAATAATTAAAAATAATTATAATGTATGCTCTCAAATGAGCTTATTTAAAGTGCAAAATAACTAGTTCACAAAGACAAGTGTGAACGTGTTTACACCAACACCCTCCCATAAGCGAATGCAAGGGAGCAAAAAGAAAGGGTCCTAGCTACTATGCCAAATAAGGTAGCCCATACAAACAAGAGAAAAGAAGAAGGAAATATGGGACTTCATGTTGAATTCCCCTTGAGTACAACTTCCTTGACTCCAAGCTTTTCTCATAGAAGAATATATCGAGGAGAAGCAAGTGGTTTAGTGAAGATATCCGCTATCTGATCAACTATAGATACAAACTTCAAGTCAACAACATCATCCTAAATCAATTTCCTGATGAAGTGCATATGAATTTCAATGTGTTTTGTACGCTGATGTTCAATAGGATTACGTGCAATTTGAATAGCACTATTGATTATCACACCATATGACAGAAGGAGATTCTTGTGGAAATCCAAACTCATCAAGTATTTGGCGAAGCCAAAGAACTTCTTGACCTACTTTTACCGCACCTCTATACTCAACTTCAGTGGATGACAAAGCAATGCATTTTGTTTTTTACATGCCCATGCTACTAGACCGGAGCCAAGGTGAAAAAAGAAACCAGAAGTAGACTTTCATGTGTCTCGAACAACCTCCCCAATCTGAGTCTGTATAGCCTTCAATTTCACAAGATCCTTGTGGTGAATAATGTATGCAAAAATTCAATGTCCCTTTTATATATCTCAAAATTCTCTTTATAGATTTCCAGTGACTCTCATGAGGCTCATGTGAAAAATGATACACAAGGTTAACAACAAAGGTGATATCGGGACGGGTATGTGTCAGATACAAAAGACTCCCAACCAATTGTCTATACAAAGAGGCATCAACAAGGTTAGACTTGCAATTAACAGTCAATTCAATACCTGACTGAAATGGAGTGGGAGATGGCTTACAATCAACCATGTGGAACTTTTGCAACAAATCGGAAGCATACTTCCTTTGTCCAATAGAGATGCCTTCAAAAGACTGAGAAACCTGAAGACCAAGGAAATAGTGCAACAATCCCAAATTTATCATGTCGAAGTTCGCACTCAATTTGTTTTGAATGTCCTGAATCATAGAAGTTGAGCTACCAGTGAGGATGAGATCATCAACATACAAAACCAATATTAACAATTCATCATCACGTTTCAGAACATATACAGTATGATCAGTTTCACACCGATGAAAACTAGTAGACAACAAAAACTCATCCATTTTCTCATACCAAGCTTGAGGAGCTTGTTTGAGACCATATAGAGAACGACGAAGTCTACAAACCAGTGAAGAATCCTGCACAAAACCAGGGGGTTGCTCCATATAAATTTCCTCATGGAGATCACCATGCAAAAAGGCACTCTTCACGTCCATCTGATACACTGACCACCTATGAGAAGCAGCAAGGGAAAGAACAAGGCGAACAGAATCCATCTTTGCTACAGGAGCAAAAGTCTCAGAGTAATCCACCCCTTCGACTTGAGAAAATCCCTTAGCGACAAGATGAGCCTTATAATTTTCTATAGATCCATCAGCTACATACTTAGTCTTAAAGACCCATTTACATTTTACCACTTTCCTTCCCTTAGGAAGAGGAACCAATTCCCATGTATTATTTTTCATCAAAGAGGAGTATTCTTCTTTCATAGCTTCATCCCATTCAAAGTTTCCACAAGCTTCAGAAAAAGTAACAGGATCAAAAGAGATAGCTTCACTTACAAGATCCATTCCCAAAGGCATAGACTGAGTACGACGATAAACAATATCTCCTGAAGTCTTAGATCTTGTGCGTCGAGGATCACTCGGATCTCCTACCAAGTTACCAGCTTGCCTGCAGAGTAGATTGAAGCCATTTTGGATGTCATTGTGCAAGAGAAGGAGGGGAAGAAGGAGCTGGAGGAGCAACCTCTTCTTCAGAAGCATCATCAGAATCATTAATAAGCATGTCATCCATGTCAGGTGAAGGAGGTATTGGAGATAGATGTTGATCTTCATTAGGAGTCTCAACAAAATCTATCTCATCAACACGAACATCCCTTCAAAAATGAACTTCCAGAGTAGAAGGATCCAGAAGGCGGTATGCCTTCACGTGTTCACAATGGCCAACAAAAATGAGTTCCTTACTCTTTGGTTGCATGGAATTCCTTTTTTCATCAGGAACATGAGCCCAAGTTGGACTTCCAAAGACTCAAAAATCAGAAACATCAAGCTTCTCTCCAGACCATGCTTCCTCAGGTGTAATCCCTTGAACAAACTTTATGGGGAATCCGATTCTGAATATAGTTGGCACAATTCATGGCTTCAGCCCAAAACTCAGGTGCAAGGTTCTTTGACTGAAGCATGCAATTTGCCATCTCCTTGAGTGTCATGTTTTTCCGTTCTGCAACACCATTTTGTTGAGGAGTGTAAGGCATTGTATACTGATGTAGAATTCCATGGTCAGTACAAAAATCCCTGAATGCATTACTAATATACTCCCCCCCATTATCAGTGTGAATATTTTTGATGGAATGAGATGATTGTTTTTCAACAAAATCCTTAAATTCTTTAAAACCATTGAAAACATCACTCTTATACTGAAGAAAATACACCCATGTTCTCCTCGTGAAATCATCAATAAAATTTAATACATATTTGCAACCAGAAAAAGAACAAGAAGGAAGAGTCATCAAATCACTGTGTACTAACTCGAGAGGAGCCTTAGCTCTCTTAGCCAATCCTTTGGGAAATGGATCCTGATGTTGTTTACCTAACATACAACCTAGATAAACACCATCAATAGAAGAAATTTTAGGAAGTCCAGTTACCATGTTCTGAGAAGATAGTTGTTACAGATATCTGTAATTTAGATGGTCGAATCTCTCATGCCACAACTTGCTAATAGAATCTGAGTGAGCAATAAGAGAAGATCCTACAGAAGTCTCGAACTTGTTAAAGAGATACAATCTAGAATCTGTATCCACAACACATGTAGCTACAATATCATTAGGATCATTCAATTCTCTTATTACAACTTTATCAGGTGAGAATTCAATAGTCTTTCCTTTCCCTGAATTACAGATTTGATAAATGAACAACAAATTGTTAGAAATGCGGGGAACATGTAGAACATCATGCACTGAACCATTTGGCATGTTAACAATCCTTGCACCCATTACTTTTAATGAAGTAGAATTGCCCACCATAATCTGAGAAACCTTGCAAGGAGAAACTGAACTTAGCAAATTCTCTGAATGTGTGATGTGATGTGTGGCACCTGAATCAAAAACCCATCTATCATCCAATGGAGTGAAGGCCCGAGCTGAAAGGGATTTCCCTTTACCAGAATTGGAAGAGGTTGAAGGTGCAGGAACAGAAAGCTTATGTTGTTTTAGCATCTTCTCAAGTGCTTCAATTCTCACCAAAACATCTGTGATTTTGGATGGTTTGTTTTACTACAGAAAGGACAAGCTTCATACACCTTTCTTTTGACATTATTTTTCCCTTTTCTAGGACTAGAAGGTTTAGGGACTTCAGAACTTTTATCAGTGGCAGTAGAAGAGGGTTTAGAAGATTCTGAAATCTTAGGTCCTGGCTTCCACTTAGGTTTCCCTTTACCCTTAGGAGAATTTGCTAAAAGTTCCTTGGTTTGAGGTTGGAAAGGCATCAAGTGCCATTAACTTAGTTTTTTCATGAGATAACCTCTCACAAAACACCTCAAATGTTGGCAATTTAAACGCATCCCCTAGAGCATCCATAGTTGAAAAGAAAGTAGAAGTGAACACAGAAAATGGACCTTTCAATTTTGATAGAATCAACAAAATGCATTCAGGATCCTTTTTTTCTTTACCACCATCATTTAATTTACTTCTGAGTTCTTTGAATTTAGTCAAGAAATCTTCTATGAGAGGAAAATCAGAAGGTGACAGAGTTGTAAACTCCATTTCCAGTTGAAGTAACTTGAACTCATTAATTTTACCAAATAATTTTTCAAAAATGTCTCATACCTCTTTAGGAGATTTGGCAGCTGAAATATGAAACTGAAGGTTGTCCACTACATTGAGTGAAATAAGTCCCAGGGCCTCATCTTGCTTGCATGTGTAACTGTACTTGTCCTTCTCACTGGTAAAGGCAGGCACTGAATCTTGAAAAACGTGCCACAAACCACGAGATTTGAGCAACTGTTCCATTTTTGGCTTCCAAACATGATAGTTGGATGAATTTAATGGTTCAAATAGGCATAGATCCATGATGTTTGCGGGCACAGACGAAGAAGGCAGACTTCTTGACATGGCGGAAAATGACCAATTCTCCCCCAAAAATAGTACTTCCTCATATGGTACTAAAAATTGAACCAATAGAACGGGGTCGAAAAAACATGCACTTTTGCAAAAAACGGCACTTGATTTCGAGTTACCAGGCAAAATTTATTAAGCTTTCAAATTCCCGTAAAATAGGCCAATTTTAATTTAAAAGGACCCACTGATTAAAAAATCAGACCAATCAGAGGCAAAGGTGGTCATGTGACCACTCGTTGGAATCGGGAGAAGATGAAGATTTTAAGTATTCCTTCCATTTATAAACAACCCTCAAAAACAATATTAATTTAACCCTAAACATGATTATTAGTCCCCAAAAAATAATTATTTAAGCAAAAACTTTAGAGAAAATTAAATTTTTCAAAAAGTATAGTTTTGTAAAGAATAATTTAATTGGCCAATCAACATTGGTTTTGCATGCAGCAAATTATTGAATGAAATAAACTCACGGTACACAGTTGCCCCAAAGCCAAAACGCATTTTTTTGAAGCTGAATATAATCTCCACGTGGCAAGCTGAGAGATTGTTGCACATAGGCTGGTTTTGAATGTGGTTGTGCAGCTAGAAAGCAAATCAACCAAATGCGATTTTCTCAGCTTAGAAGTGCATACCTGCTCAGGAACCAAAAAAACTATCCAACATAATGGGCAAACAAAAAAATAATGATTTCCAGAAACCAAAGGCAACCTTACTTGGCGCTTTCAGATAAACATTCTTTTTGTCTGCAAAGCAGAGATTTAAAACCACGAACAAAAAAGCCATAAGCAGTGTAAAAATGAAGAGCCAGATGTCAATCACCAAAGTGCAGTAGCAGATAACCCAGGCAGGCAGGCACAACGTAGTATGAGAAACACTTAAAGGCCAAAGAAACTCCACAACAGTAGCAACAAAAGGCAGCTCCAATAAGAAAGCAAAAATAGAAAAAGACGGCAACTCAATTTCATCACAGAACTAGGATAAGGATTTATGAGAACAAACCAAATGCTGGATTTGAGTACCATGAAGGGGAGATAACACAAGATCTTAGCAACAAATCCAATCACACAGTTTCACAAGGAGGAAAGTTGCAGAGAAAACAAAAAGAAAACAAAAGAAATATTATTCAAGCTTGTATTTTCTCATTCCAAGAACACACAATATATAGTGTTTTACAAGACTAATCCTTAACCAAATAATAGGAAGGAAACACTAAACAAAGGAGATTAAATCATCTCCATAAATCAAGGAGTGGAGGTAATAGCTCAACAACTCCAATAAGTTATGGGAGACAAACAATATCCCACAAACTAATTAAAAAATAAGTATAACGTATGCTCTCAAATGATCTTATTTAAGGTGCAAAATCTAGTTCACAAAGACAAGTGTGAACGTGTTTACACCAACATTTTGAGTCCAGCAAAGGAGAAAGATATTGTTGAATGGTGCATGCAAACAGTAGAGTTGGGGCATGGTTCAAAAATTGCACGGCTAAAATCACGTGTCGCACAAATTTTTGAAACTAGAAACACTCCATTTTGAGATGGGGATCCAAGGAGATCATGGAGGGAAGGATTTAAAAAATACACCTAAATTTGGTTCTAACAAATGTTGAAGGATTGAAAAGAGATCATGCAATAGGGTTGCAACTATAGGTTGCTAACAAATTTTATGAAAACTTGGCAACCATGTATAACATCAATTCTAATGGTTTGGGTAGAATATGGAATTGTGATGAGATAGGAATCAAAGCAAGGAGAAATTGTGTCATTGGGGTGCTTTCCATGTAGGGTTCCTAGAATGTGCCCAATATCATTCCCTGTTGTATAGAATGGTTGACAATTGTATGTTGTGTAAATGCTTCAGGGTAGTCTCCATATTTTTTATTTATTTAAAGGTCAAAAAGTATTAAAGAACTACATTAAGGCATGTGAGTCTAGTGCTTATGGCATCTCATCCTAGTGATTGGATGGCCACGGAGCTATACGTGGGTTGATTGTATCATTCCAAAAAATCAATGCTCAGAGGTGTCTCCCCTAAAAATAGGTATTTATTTATTTAAAATGTGGAATTGTCAACTATAAAAGAGGCCAAATGAATGGAAATTGGTCTCTTGACACTCCTAGCACATACTACACGTAGATTACATCCACTAGATGTTGGTGTCTTTAGACCTTTTAAAACCTACTTTAGAACCGAAAGGTCGCCTTGGATGTCCAAAAACATGGATCAAGGTAAAGCATTCAAACTTGGTTGAATTAACTATTAGAGCACTAGGAAATCCATGTCAACCATGAATATTCAAGATCAATTTAGATGAATAGGTATTTGGACACTTAATCCAAATGAATTGCAGAACGATGTGGAATGTAGTAAAGCATTTGTCATGGAGTAAGATGATAATGGTGATGTTGATGAAAACATCATAGATATTGATGTTGTTGAAAACATGGTCCTAAGTTTGTCAAAGGAGGTAGTTGCACCAATTGGTGATGTTTTAGGATATAAATTCTTTTTGGAAGCAATTGAGCATCCTGTAAATAAATTAGAAGTGGAAGAACCAAGGGTACATGTAGAAAGCAATATTACAACTCATATCAAAGATATTGAAGTAAATCGGATTGTGAATACTAAACATGCAAGAATAGAAGAGGTTGATATACCCTTGCCAAATCTACCAAAATAGGCTACTTGGTTGCAAGATCATATGGCAGAGTTGGGACTCGATCAAATTGGAAACACCAAAGACTAAAGTTTATCATTCCTTCCACGTCAGTCAACCTTGTTCCAGTAGACTTTGATTCGACCAACCTTGATACTTTGACCCAACCAACCTTACTCATTATTTTGTTGATAGAGGGCATTGAGGTTATAGATAAGGACATGATTGAGGAAGATAGAACTCAATGTGATGTTGAAAGTGGTATTGTAAAATTATTTGTTGTTGCCCCTTAGAAGAAACTTGTAAAAAATGTAAGGTTTCCAACACAACTTGTAAAGGATTCTTTCATGGATAAGAAAATGTTGCACTTTAAATGGGTTATAGCTCACAATTGTTGGCATGTGATGACCATGTACAGTTATTTAGGGGAAGGGGGGGAGTATTTGAGGTGAAGCAATGGAAGAAGGAACTTGTAGAGGCAAAAATGTTGGAAAGATTGGTAGCAAAAGAGCAAAGAGAACAAGAGAGATTGCAATGCCTTAAAGAGAAGTAAGAAACATATATACAAAACCTACTTGAGAGATATCAACATCAGAAAAAAAAAATGGTAAAGTCAACAACAAAAGGAAGTGGAATTGTAAAAGAAGGAATCCGTCCACCATTAGAGGGAGAAATAGTTACAAGAGAGAAATTGTGAGAGATCACAAACCTCACAGGAAACTAATAGGTAATTCAACAATCCACATGTTCCATTTCCCATGCATCATTCCATATGTTACAAGATTTTTTGAAAGTTCAAACTCCTGACTACCACCCTTACTTTCTTGATACCAATGGAATGCATATGACCTCAATTGCAGGTGACCTCACTAGAATTACATAACCTTCTGCTCCACCCACAACCATTCATACTTTTTCTCTCCCTAAAATTCCAGCAACCTTCTACTCCACACACAACCTTTCATACCATCTTTGATTTTACCATTCCACCATGGGTTTATCCTACAAATGTCCTAATGACTCCAAACATAACATTTGCAAATGAAACAAGTGTACCCGATAGCCCAAGCCCAGCTCATAATTGAAGGTGTGACTTTGTCTTTAATCAATAGAGTGATCTATAAATTATAGAAGCTAATTAAGAGAAATGTTTATGGTATTTACTAATGATCGTTATGTAATAAAATGAACTCAAAATATAATATTGCGTTGAGAACACATATTTTGTATCTTTTGCTAATGTATTGAAAATCGAAGCATGAAACAAGACATTGTTTTCGCTATGTAATATTGTATTTAGAACCCATATTTTATATTTTATGCTCATGTAATGAAATTCAAAGTATGAAATACACGGCATTGTTTTGGCTATTTTTGATTCTAGCTATTGAGATGCATTTTAAAATGAAAAATCAGGTCTCCTTGCAATTATACTCAATTACACTTACATTGAAGGAAGCAAACAAAAAGAGTGATTGAATCCCCCTCCACCCAGCAAACTGATTCAGTATGATAGTTTCTCCATCTGAAAGCGACTACATTTAAAACCCTGCAAAACCATGCCTAATCACATATAGAATTACATTTTGAAATGTTATGGAAAAAAAATGGAAGAGTCATAACAAAATTCTAGTAATAATGAATGTGTTAATAAAAAAAAACTGTAAATTTCGAGCATACACAGCAGAGAGGATTACATTTTTTATCTTCAACAGTCCCCGAACCAGAGGTAAAGTTTTTGCATCATTTGATCCCTCAACCATATCAACAGGTGACCGATTGAGTGAAATTGCAAAATACAAATGAAATAACATGAATCGCGGCTTTAGGGCTTTACAATGAGAAATATACTCAGAAACCCTAAAAGATACAAGTAAATGCAACCTATACAGTGTACAGCAGTCGACATGGCCTTTTAAAATCATTAAATTTTCAACTGTGAAGTATAACAGACATTGTATTTTTCAAGAGCTTTCAATACCTGGAAAGAGTGGAAAATTAAAAATTTACAGTTTGGAAGGCGACATGAATGGCTCTTCCATATTATTTTCCCAGCCAATGCATGAATCTCCATACATTTCGCATGGCAGTAAGACACAGCACATCGGGGAAAACAGTGGCGAGTAAGGGAACAACAGCGGGTAGGGCAGAGGCAAACCCTAACGAAGGATTTTAAGTAAAACTTTTCAATTACATAAAAATTCATAGAAATCATTTGGTAGGGATCTATTTTGATCGTATATTCAAGGGCTTCGTAGGATGATCATATTATCTTATGTGTAGTGTTCTGATGTTAATCTGGTTTTTAATGTGAATGTTCTCCGGAAGATTTTTCCCCTTAGAAAACAAATTATATGTTGGCCATTGGAGTCCCTTTTTTCCTTGAAAATTTTATCTGCCACTGATATAATAGCACAGTGAAATTGAAGCCAAATGTCATACATCAAGTATGTGACAAATCCAATATAAATGGAATGAGATAGATATTTTTTCAAATAAATACATTTAAGATGCTCTCATGTTTTTAGGTTAGGGATTTCAAGTTTTGGATTTTTATTTTTGCATTCAAGTTTTAGGTTATTATGATGCTTTACACCAAACAATATTTTGTGTTTTTGATTTTTTTAGTTCGAATTCTTTGGATTTTGGGTTTTGAGATTCATATTTTTCTAAATTTTTAAATTTAATATTTGCGAATTGTAAATTTTAGGATTTTTTGGTTTTCTTCGATCTCAAAATTTTCAAGTTTAAAGTTTTCAACTTTCAGATTTCAGATTTAAGGGACATTTTATCAATACAATTTTCATGAAAAATTGGTTTCCTCATTGGATGGTTCTGGGTCTTGGATATTTGGGAGGGGGGTTAGGGTTTAGGAATTTTATGTTCAAATCTTCATATTTCGAATTATTTAAATTTTCGGAAGTTTCAAGTTTTAGTTTTTTTTGGGTTTCTTGTTTCAGGTTTAGGGTTTATGGGTGTTTTATATCAATCAACATTTTTTTTATTTTCAAGGTTTTTGAGTTTGCAATTTTTGTGTTTGGAGGCTTTGGGTTTTGAGAATTGTATTTCAAGATTTTTTAGAGTTTTCAAGTTTAGTTGTTTTGAATTCAAAGTTCAGTGTATTGTAGTTGTTCATGGTTTTGGAGTTTTCATGTTTGGATATTTCATTTTTCATTTTTTTTTCTTTCATGTTTAGAGTTTTTTGAGTGTCTTATGTCAATTATTTCTTGTGTTTTTGGAACTTTCATATTCATAATTTGTAGGTGTCAATATGTTTTTGGGGTTCCCTTGATGGGCGGTTTTTGGTATCAGAGTTCTTATAATTATTTGATTCGACTCTTTCAGGGTTTGGATTTTTTATTTTTCGATTTGTCGGGATCTTGTCTTTTAGGATTCTATATTTTGAGTTATGTAATGCCCCTTCCAGGGACGTCGAAAAACACATCAATAATGACTAGAAATTTTAGGGTAATTAAATTGTTTTTTTTTTTTTTTTTTTTTTTTTTTTTTGTCTAACTTGTTTGCTAACCCTAACTCGAAATTAATTATTTAATTACATTTTAATTACACTAGTGTCCCAACTATCTCCTTGTTGTTCCTCTTCTTTCTCTATTTCTCTTCTCGATGGATTGTCTGTTCTTCGTAAAGGAAGGGAGCTTTTGGGTTTCATTTGATTTTGCATTGAGATATGTGGTAAATTTAAAACAATAAGGGAAACAAACATTACTATACCTTTTGCTTTGTTTTCTTACACATATCTTTATGCCTATGCATTTGTTTATTGATTATTTATTATTATCGTTATATATATATATATTTATTTATCTTATTTCTTTTTATATTTGTAAACCCTCACTACTTATTCTTTATCTTTATATACATATTTATACTTAGATATATATATTAGGTTAGTTTTAAGATTGTAGAATATATATATATATGAAACCAAAAACAATGAAATCATATATATAGATATATATATATCTATATATATATCTTTGCTTAATTATTTATTTATTTTTGTTTTAACACTATCATCACAAAGCATATATACATGTTTTTAACTATATGATGACAAACAAAATGGTATGCTTAGGGTTTTTAGTGGAGGGCTGAGGAAAACGGCAGGTTTGAAGGAACAGGCGCGTGAAAGGGGAAAAAAAAGGGCGGAGCAGAAGGCGGGGGGCAGGGTGGTCGGTGGCGCCGAGTGGGATTGCACAGGGCGGGGGCGAGTTTGCAAGTGGGCAGCGGGTCGAAACAGTTGGGGAGGGGCGGCTGGCGCCGCTTTGGAGGCGGCGAGAGAGTTCTCACCGGTGTAACTGTACCCCGCGGCGACTTTGGCAAAGTCACATTTTTGGTGGTCCCAGCTTGGGAGAGGGTGCTTCTGGCATCTAGTGGGTAGAACGCTGGGGGTGCAGCGCTCAACATCCTACACTGCACAGGACAGTGCCCCACCACAAAGAATGATCCTGCGCAAAACCACCAATAGTGCACAAGGTCTTTTTTTTTATTTACCTCTGCCTTAAGCCATATCAGGGTTTTGCAGTTATTAAAACTTGTATAATGCACACGTATCCCAGATAGTGTTATAGATATATATGACCAACTATATACATCACCATGTTTATCAGGTTTCTATTCTAAAAGTGAATAAACTGCCTTCCCTGCCCTGTAGATCTGCCTTGGCTTAGCATCCCCTCACTGGGCTGGAGGTAAAAGAAATATATACCGGCCCCTGATATACTCAAACCATCTGTGCCTTCCCCACCCTGGATCATAACTCTGACTCATTTACTCTCAAGGTACTCCCCTCAAGAGAGTTTGGGCTCCTTGCAAGTTTTAATTTAGAAAGCATGTCTTATTTTTGACCACTATGGCAGTATACGACCATTGTTCTCTGCCTTGGTCCACTTTGCATCTTGGGAAACAAGTAAAACAGTTTGTTTTTTACAACACTTAGAAATAATGATCGTGACTGATTTTTCACAGTAATAATCAACATGAGGTTGGAGTTCTCGTTGACACTTTAGAAATGCATGGACCTGAGGCTGAGGCATGTTCAGTTTAACCTGTGAGGGCCAGCCCATATGCATGGTTGGGACCCCTATAACATGTATTGGTAGGAAACCAGCCTGTCTAGTCTTGGGCATCATGGAAGACTACTTTTAAAGGAAAAAAAAGCCCATCTCTAGTCATTAAAACTTCTCTGAATGTTATGATTTCCTAGGCAAGCTATGCTTAAGGGAAACTAAAGGCTAAAATTTCTACCAGCTGGAAAATGCATCATGTAACATATTCTTTTCACGAGGTTTTGTATTAAGAGAAGTTAGTGTGCATTGTGCCCCGGCTCAATGATAATCAATTATAACCATACCCTATCCTGCTCAGCACTTCACATATGTCAGCAATACATATCCACGCAAATAGGGGTCTACAGGACACTATCTTTTCAAGACAAAAGAAGCTCTCAGCTAGTCATTCTTATTAACATACCAGTTCAGCAAAAGAAGGAGGACAAGAAATGGCTCTGAGAGGAGACAAGGTGAAATTGCCCAGGATTGGAACTCAGTGTCTGAACATGAGTCTTCCAGTGGCTTGCCAACTCCAAAATCTAGTGAGCAGGCCCTCACAATGAGAAAGGGCTTGTTTAGCTCAGCCCAGTCCCTTAGGCACTCATCAGAGTGCCTATCCGCAAGGATGGCATGCACTGTCTAGGCGTCCCCTTCTACACCCTCAGTGGCGGGAGAGGAGTCAGCTAACCGACACTTGCACAAGGCTAAAGGCAGAAGAGCAAGGCTGAAACTGGACACACTGAGTGTAAGGGTGGGACAAACAACACAAGATTCCGAATCAGACAAGGTTTTGAGAACTCATGTACATGACTTCACAGCTTTGGGTGAAGAGTCCTTTCAGATCTCCTAAGATGGAACATCAGTATTCCTCATGCTGATTGAGATGCACAGACGTTGCTTAAGGCCCCCTGGAGTCTCTGCTGCTTAATCACAACAAGACCCTCCTATATTGCTTCCACTTTGTCCAAGTGGCTAGCTTGGAAGGATTTGCACAGTCCCAAAAGGGCCTCTGTCCTCAGCTCAAGGATGAGCCCTGGGGACTTCAAGCCAACCCCAGGCCAGTGCGAGCAAGCCGTCTAGCACATTGTGGGGCACCATGATTTAATGGGAGAGCCCTACAAGGGGTGGCCATCAGGGGCTCTGCCGATGTCCCCTTGAGAGTGCCTTTGTGCCTCTCTCCTCCCTGGCAGCAGGTGGGCTGCCTCCATCATGCCATATGATGGAGGGAGGGGCAGCACTCGCAAACAACACTGATGGGTGCATGGAAGCGTTACGCATACTCGGGTTCAACAAAAAATGTAACAGCCCCAGTGGAGCACCGACATCCACAAGTGTGGCTCAGAACCTACCGACATCATTTGCAAAGCTGAACAAAGCAGGCCCCTTGTTCAACAATGACTAAGAGTTTTTACAATGGTGAGCAGCAGATCATTAAAACCAAGCATCCATGGGTCACTTCAAGGATGCACAGCCCTGAAAAGCCAAGCAAAAAGTGGGACTCTTTTTTTTTTCCTCCAAGACCCCCATGAGGGATATGCAGCAAAGGTGCCCTCCATGGGCCCTCGTCACCTCTCCCTCGTCTGACATGTCTCACTCCTGTTCCGCTTCCCCACTGGTCAATGCCGGTTTTTCAAAAGAGAGAACCGCCCTAAATGAATATACTTTTCAACAATCCTCTTCCCTCCCAAGGTCTGCTTCAGGGGCTCTATGCTAGACAAAACTAGGGTTCCATTTTTGAGCAGAGCCTAGCTGACACCTCATCCCAGCAATACCCTTACATGGCTGCTTCCCGCCCATGAATAGAAAGGGAGTGACAAAGTCCCTCTAGCCTTGAAACACCAGAGACTCGGCATACTTATTTGGTTGTTTTTATTGTTCCAAGTGGCCTCCTCCCACCTGCTAACATTTAGGGACTCTCAAGCTACATCCGGTGGTCTACAACTAGGAATGCACACATTAGTAAGCTAAGTTCGGGTTTTGCACTTTGGCACAAGGGTAGAGGGTGTGGGGACCACCCAAGGGTCTCACATGTGACCCCAAACCCTTGTGATTAAGAGACTAATTAACAAAATCAACAATTAAAAAGAAAGTGAAATTATTTACTCCCTAAGCAAGTTTACAACTCTACTAACAACCCTAAACAAAAATTAATAAACCAAAGCAAAATACTTAGATACATTGGGGTCATTCAAAGTGCCCAAAATTAATAATCATCTATCCTAGGGCTTCACACAGTGAACATGGCTAGGACTCAGCCCGTGGGCTGCTTGTGCAAGTTTTGAGTAACTAGCCTGAATCCCACGCTCTCCTGTAAACCTGTCACCTGCACACTCATTGCACACATTAACTGCACCTGTCCAATACAATATAAATGACATAGTAAGACATCAATGCATGCTAAACTAACCTAACATCCTACTAAAATCCAGATGTAACAACGTGCACAATTATATTCCTCATTCAAAAGTTAAACAAGGTGATAAAGCGACATATAATCCCACCATGCAACAACCATCCGTCAATATAATTAGATTTCCAAGCACATCATATTCATTAGTTTCCATGTCATAACAAGAAAATGCGACAATAAGAAATTATGCTAAATTGGCGCTATAAAAAACGCCTGAATGTCACATATGTCTAATAAAATCAATCATCTAAAAATAATGTCCAAGATAACACCAATCGCTGTCAAAACATGTCTATGAGCAAATAAACAACAAGCTAACTGAGCTGAAGAAAATGTGGGCACTACATCCCCCTCTACTAAAATTAGACTTCCTCCTCCGGGAAGTCACTGAAGAGGTAGGGATATCTGGCCCTCAAAGGAATCGCATCCTCCCAAGTAGCTGTTGTCTCGTCGTACCGGTCCCACTGTACTCTACCTGGTCCAAGTCTCGACCCCGAAGGGCCAACCTCCGGTGCTCCAGTATGCGTACGGGCTCCAATCTCCACTGTCCTCCGTCCTCGACCTGTAATGCCGACCAATCCAAAACATGAGAAGCATCCTCTTGTTTGTCACATCCTGTAAGGGATTGATTTTAGTTTGTTTATTCAAAGTTTTACTAATTTTGTCTTGCTAACATTTAGGGGAATTTGGGGAAAAGGGCAACAAAGTAAATTTACCTTTCTCTCTTTTGTTTTGGCATCTTTGACCTTGAAGAAGGAGAGGGGTGACACATGTCACCCCCTCATTTGTGAGGATGCTTGCTTGCTCCTCTTCAAATTCCCCATCCATGGGAATAGAGAGGGACCTTTTTTTGTTGGTCTTTTTTTTTTTTAGACTTGGCTTAGTGCTTTAGAATTTTGGATCTTGAGGATTGCTTGAGGAAGAAAGTTGCAAAATCTTGTTTTTGGAGAGCTATTAGAGGTAACCTCTTGAGCTCATTTATGTGGTATGTATCTTTACTAAATCTTAGCTTGCTCATAGTTGATTTATTTGTTTAGTTGCTTGTATAGTTTGTTGCTTGAGTATATTTGTTGTATTGTTTTTTACTCCATCCATCATATGGTTTGATGGATGTTTGAGTTATTTGGGGGAAGAGAGATTTTCCCTCTCAAACCTTATGGCTTGATGGGCAAGTCATGTCGGTTTCTTTACTCCCTCATATGGTTTTGAGGTGGGTAAAGGGGTTCATTTGGTTTGAACCCCTTTCCCATTCTTAGAGAGGAAACCCAAGGGGTTTGAAAATCCTTCCAAGAAGGATTTTTGGTGAATGGGTGGAGTAATAAGGAGGATCTTGTTGACTTCAGAGAAATAAGGTGGAGAAGGAAGTTTGATGTGTGCATACTTTTGTTAGATCACACCTTATGTCACTTTCGGGTATCTCATCTACTCTTCTCCAAATTTAGAGGATGAATATGGTTTCTCCTCTTTTCTTTTATTGCTCAATGTTGTATTTTTCCTTCGTGCATGGTTTGGTCTTTGTTTGTGAGTGTATTGTGGTGCTTGTCTCCCTAAAGATTTGTGCTCAAAGTTGTGGAAGCTAGCTCTCTCTCCCATGGGCTGGGGGAGGCTAGTATGTCTTCCAACCCTTGGAAAGACATGTAATGATCCTTGAAGGTTGAAAGGTTAAACAAACCTCGTTCTCTTGAAGTTGAATCCTTGTAAAGCATTTGAAGTTGGAGCCTTGTCCTTGAGGTGTGTTGGAGTATCTTTGGTGGCATGGTCCTTTATGACCCTCTCTTGTTTAGAAAATTGTAGCTCTTGATAAACTTATGTTTCTCGTAAAATATTACAGTGAGCTCTTTTGCAAGTCTTCCATGTGGAATATAGGTATAGTTCATGGAAGCACGTGTGTTCTCAAAGTTGTATTTATTCCACTCTTGAATATGGTTGAAAGTTGAATGTCTTGGTAAAAATTGTTACTTTCCATAAGCGGATGAGTCTTGTTGAATTAAGAAGTGATGTTGTCATGGTTGTTTGAAAAGAAAGTGGTCCCCTCTTGGATTGTGTTGTTGGTAATAATCATGAAATTGAGTCTTGCAAAGTCCTATCTTGTGTATTTTGTGCATCTTGTAATTTTTTTCATATGTTGTAATAAACTCAAGCTTTAATCTTTCTTTGATATAAACCATTCTTGCATGGTAAATGTTGAAATAACTTAGTATTTAAAAAAAAAAAAAAACAAATGAAATGATTAAAATAAGTGGTTGCTTTTCTTGAGAGATGGTTTCGTATTATGATATTTTGACCTTCAAGTAAAGTGAAATTTTTTCACTCTTGTTATAGGAGTTTAAACGTATTTGGGGATTACTAATGTATCATGGTACAAAGCTAACAATATTTGTAAATTATACACACTATATATAATAAAATTATGAATTCAATTTTTTTTTGTTGTAAAAAGATAATAATCAAAGGATCATATCTGCTGTTTATTTCTTCATGCTTTAATAAAATAATAATAATAATAATAAAATAAATACCGATTCATATGCATATAGGTGTGAGTGCATGTGTAGATGTATATAAAATGAAACTTTCATATTTAAAAGCTTGTTATATATATATATATATATATATATATATATATATATATATATATATATCAGACAAGATTAATACAGTTTAAACTCCTATCTTGTGTATTTTGTGCATCTTGTAATTTGTTTCATATGTTGTAATAAACTCGAGCTTTAATCTTTCTTTGATATAAACCATTCTTGCATGGTAAATGTTGAAATAACTTAGTATTTTTTTTTTAAAAAGCCAATGAAATGATTAAAATAAGTGGTTGCTTCTCTTGAGAGATGGTTTCGTATGATGATATTTTGACCTTCAAGTAAAGTGAAATGTTTTCACTCTTGTTATAGGAGTTTAAACGTATTTGGGGATTACTAATGTATCATGGTACAAAGCTAACAATATTTGTAAATTATACACACTATATCTAATAAAATTATGAATTCAGTTTTTTTTTTGTAAAAAGATAATAATCAAAGGATCATATCTGCTGTTTATTTCTTCATGCTTTAATATAATAATAATAATAATAATAATAAAATAAATAAATAAATACCGATTCATATGCATATAGGTGTGAGTGCATGTGTAGATGTATATAAAATGAAACTTTCATATTTAAAAGCTTGTTAAATGTGTGTGTATATATATATATATATATAATTTGGCATTAATTTTTAAATAAACCAAAATATATATCATACAAGATTAATACAGTTTAAAATATAAATAACATTGATATATATTATAATATGCGGGATTTTAAATAAACAAAAAAAAAGAGTATGGTTTGGGGGGGGTTCGGCCCCCCCACCCCTGCGACTATCCCCACAAAACCCTTCCCTCCCCCACTATCACTCCCGGACGCCACTACCTTGGCCCCCGCACAGCGCCCCGTCCCCTGCGCGGCCTCATTGCCGCCCCTTCCCCGCGCACCACACTACCGCCCCTACCCGCGGCTGCCTCTGTTCCGCCCCTCCTCCTCCTCCCTATGCAGCCATCCCTACTGCCTACGCACCCAACCTCCGGTCACCATTCTATCTCCCCTTCACGCGGCTACAACTGCCCTGTCCTCTTTGCGCAATCTCCCTCTCATTCCACACAATACGCCTCCTACCGCCCCTGCCACGAACCCATAACAAAGAAAGAACATTTTTATTGCGAGATGCTAAATTCCGGATCTCAAAAAAAAATAAAAAAAATTAGGTTGTTCTTAAGCAATATATGTGTGCACACACAGGCAGCCTACCTAGGGTATTCAAAATATATATATACAATCAGAAGGAATACCTGGAAATTAAAACTATGCAAAACATACATATTTGGTATGAAGGTGTAGCTGGATCAAGTAAGAAATTCTCCCTTGGTTTCCATGGCTCTTCAATCCACCTGCACAAGCACAAAAAATAAATAAAAAATAAAAAGGAGATAATAGTCTAAGTTTCCATGGGTTTCAAACTTTCATAGTTATTCCTCAGCCTGCAAATAACAAAACAAAACAAAATGAGAAATGAATGGCAAGGAAAAAAACATAAGGATGTTTAGGGCATCCTTAGAACAAAATAAGATCAAGGGTTGAGAGCCCTTTAATCCTAAGGCCCAAAATTAACTCTGCTCACTTTGAAGCCATGGACATTTTAAATGTAAGTGGGAATAAAGTTTAGTGTGTGTGTGTAAATAAACTAAAAGGGGGATATCTAATTAATTTCAAAATGGGTGTAGACTCTTATTAGGGTGTCCGTGGTAAACTTAATAGAGATTAAATAAACAAAATTGGTTGGGCTAGGGAGTGAGAAATTGGGTAAACCAATTTAGCTTATAGTAAATAATTTCGGAAATCGGTTTTGTAGCATTAGTTTTAGTTTTGTTAGTAATCACTTTCAAAATAAAATAAAATAAAAAATATTTCCCTAAGTTTAGTTACACTTGGGTGTGGATTATAGTGTCCCAAGGCGGGGCATCACACCCTCTCAAAGGGATGATAAAAGATTCAACCTTAAAATACAACCATTTAGGCTCCTTAATAAGGAAGGAGAAATTTAACAAATGATACAACCTAATTAAGTGCAAGATACAAGATACATCCTAAGATGGGAGATTACTAAACTAGAGTTACAACATCATTAAAGGGTAAAATAAAATACAAGTGGATAAGCCTCCCCTAAAATGAGGATTAACATGTCAAAAATTCCCAACTTTTCTTCTCCAAACTTCAAGCCAAATTTGTATTTTTCCACTCCAATAGTAATCTTCATAGTACAAGAAGAAAGGGCCCAGTTACCTCCCAACCATATGGCATCATCTCATGTATTCTCCAACAAATTGGAGAACATGCCAACCTCTCTCCAAGCCCATGTGAGAGAGTAGCAAGTCTCAAGAATGCAAAAGTGAAGGAAACAAGGGTGACAAACACACAACCACAATTTTACAACACACACAACAATCAAATAAACAAAACCAACACATTAGAAAAACTCCATGTTTTCCCCAAAAGGGGAAGAGTGACAAGAATCCCATATGAAGCCAAAGTGTGAAACAACCATAGGAACACAATAATAATATCCAAGTACCCTTCTTAACTCTCCAGTCAAAATTCTCTCCTTATCTCTCCAACCCAAGCACCAAGCCTCCTCCTCGGAATACTTTTCAAACCATGTGTGATTTCCTTGCCAAGGATAAAGAAGGAAGTTCAAGACCATATGAAAATCCTTCTCAACATCAAACCATATGAGGGGAGGAATAAATAATACCAACATGGCTTTCCCATCAAACCATGTGGTGAAGAAGGGTCTTCCTCCCTCTTCCCCAACAACTCCAAAATCCATCACAAAGTATGATGGATGGAGAAAATGAAAAGAGAAACCAAATCCACAAACATTCCCATAGACAAACACACAAGCAACAACACATATTGACACCATTTTTATTTCAAAATCACATTAAGTTATCATAAGCACAGAATGAGAGAGACACATGGAGGCCTGCCTCAATCAAGCTATCCCAATCTCAAAGCAATCCAACACACTCCCAAGCTCCAAGCTCCACAAGCTCTCTCCAAAATCTCTAACTCCAAAATGCAAGAATGACAAAAAATAGTCTCAACCCCTCTCCGTGAGGGAGTATAAAAAGAACAAACAATTTACAAATCCTCACAATTGAGAGGGTGACATGTGTCACCCATCTCATCTCCCCACAAAATATTCCCAAAATCAAAAAGAGGATAAAACAAAACCATATTTAGGAGGTCATCTCCCAAATTCTCCAAAATGTAAATAAATCCTAACATCCCTACAACTTTTTAAAAAACACAAAAACCAACCATTCTTACAAGAATGGTGACATGATGAGGGGTCAAATGGGAGGGAAAATCTCATTTGACCATCAAAAGAGACCCCCCTACCCATATTTAGGGTCCAATGGGGCTCATTTCCATGAAAGGGGAACCCCCAAAGTGAAAAGAGGTCCCCGAAATTGCCACATTTATTCCAAATTCGAGATTGGGCTAAATGCCACAAGGGTTGAGGTAGTGGGGCCCACCCAAGGGGTGATTATGTTGTCCCAAACTCCTAATAACAAAGTTAATTAATTCTAATCCACTTCTAACACATGTGTAGACCATTAATAGGTCCCCAAACTAGTTTATCACAAGACTAAACAAATCATAATAACATAAATTACAATTAGGAATCACTCATGTTGTCCCAAACACGATCATGCCACAAACATACATGTCACACAATCATACATTGCTAGGAATTGGCTCAGTCGGCTCCGCTTGTGCAACTCGAGGCACAGATACCCTGAAAGCCACGTTCTCATGTGCCCTGTAATTTGCACACTCATTGCAAACATTAAACATGCACTGCTCGATAAATATACTAATTAAATAATCTCAATAAATCACTCATGGATAAATCACACTAACTATAGCACAATAAATGTCAGTATGAAATGGCTAGACGTTAATCATATGCATTTATATTAACTCAAGTTATACTATCGATCTAAGCATTACATGACTACATCCAATTAGCCTTTACAAATTAAATGATCCCCAAGTATACGACAAAACCATACGTAAATCCATCACATACGAAATGTAACCCACTATACCATAACCTGATGATATCCAAAACCATACAATGCAAAGCTAAGATAATGATCCATAATACTAGCTTGGCATTATGCGCCCAAATCAACAAGTGTCATAAAAAAAACCATACATAAGAGCATATAGTATCCAAATGGTGTTAAAATCCATGTCCAACATCAAAACACAAGCAATGAGTCAGTAAAAGAACTACTGCAAGAAGAGGTGGGCACTACATCCCCCTCTCCTAAAATTAGACTTCCTCTTGGAAGTCACTTGAAGAGATAAGGATGTCGAGCTCTTAACGATGTAGCATCTTCCCATGTAATTGTTGTCTCATCATATTTGTCCCATTACACTCTAACCTGGTCCAAGTCTCGCCCCCGAATGGCCAATCTCTGATGCTCCAGGATTTGCACAGGCTCCGGTCTCCATTGTCCCTTTGTCCTCCACCTGTAATGCCGACCAATCCCATACATGAGAAATACCAGGCACATAACTACGTAAAACTGATACATGAAACACATCATGGGCCCTAGTTAGGTGTGATGGAAAAGCTAAGCGGTAGGCAATTGGACCTACGACCTCCAATATCTCAAAAAACCCCAGAAAGTGAGGGCGAAAGCTTTAGAACCCTTTCCATAACGGATTGGGCTCTTATGTGGTCAAACTCTCAAGAAGACTTTGCCACCCATTGCAAAGTGACGATCGGTCATCTTGGTGTTTGCATATGCCTTCGAGCGTGCTCTCGCCTGCTCAAGATGTTGCCTAATCAAAATAACTTGCTGCTCCAAGTCCTGAAGGTAAGTTTTCCCAAGTACAACCCTGTCGTCTACCCTATCCCAACTCAAAGGCGTCTTGCAAGGTGTGTACATGAATTAGTTAACAATGCAAATGAGAAGCAAAGCTAAACACCTAATAGCTTCAATACAATGCTAACTAGATTAATATACCATCATGCTAAGAGCTAAACGAGCAATAAACATCAACACTATGCATTAAAACCTTGAAAATAAAACTTCAAGCTAACATGCTAACATTTATTGCTCTACTCTTTATAAAGCTAAATCAATGAAATGGACCAAGGTAGATCCCTTTAGCTATCAAATGGTCAATATTTGTTGCTTGATCAAAGAGGATTGAGGATGGAGGTTCATCAATTCATGGCAATAAGGCCTTTCTTGATTAAGTCCATTGATCTTCACAAAATAACTTGGATGATTGAATGCGAATGGATGATGCCTAGCTCCACTCTAAAGAAGAATGACCTAGGATGATGTAATGGTTATAGTATAGGCTTTATGCTCATTTAGGTGTGTAAAGGTGTAAGTAGAAAGGTAGGAGGAGGGCTCTTTATATAGCCCAATGGATAAAAGAAGTTTTGCATCCCTTTACAAGTGGGATAATAACAAGGTTGAGTTAGTTGTGGATTAAGGATGGTTTAGAGAGGGTTGAGTCAACCTTAGGAGAGTTTAGTTTGTCTTTTAGTGATGCATGGGGTTTGAGGGGATTTATTAGGTGAGCAAACTTGTAGAAGCTTTTTAGAAGAATAATTAGTATGATTTAGGGGGATAAGAAGGGTTTAATCAAATAAATGGCGATTTATTGATCTAATAGAAGAGGAAACTTAATTAATTAAGAATAATTAATTAATTCAAGGTAAAAAAAGGGTTTAATTAACAATGATAGAAGAGAAAATGTGTTATATTGACAATGTGTCATCAATTTGTGGGAAATGGTATAATTAATGCAATTTAAGCATTTAAATTGCTTAGTCCAAATTATAGGTGTCTACACAAGGTCACCCATACAAAGTCTGATAGGGAGCCATAATGATAAAACTGTGATAATTGTTTTAGGAAAACTTGACAAGGTGCAAATAATCCTCCCATTTCTTCTGTTGATCCATCATATCCATGCACAATATTTCCTCAAGTCCCTGATTAACCCTCTTTATCACGCCCATTTGTCTCAAGGTGATATGTTAAGCTGAAATTAATTTGTATTGCTCTAGAGCGGTCTGGAAGTCCAAAATTTTGAAGTGTAGATGGTGTCCCTATCATTAATAATGATCTTCGGAATCCCGTGTAATCTGACAATATCCTCGATAAATACTTTGGCAATGGCGAGTGCATTATAGGTAACCTTGGTTGGCGAAAAATGTGCAACCTTGGTCAACTTGTCCACAGTGACCATAATGTCGTCATGATGATAAGAAGACATAGGGAGGTTAGCAATGAAATCCATAGAGATGATGTCCCACTTCCACTCAAGAATGTCGTGAGGATATAGAAGTCCTGTTGGATGAGAATGTTTGGCGTTTGACCCTCTGACACTCAAGACAACTAACTACATAGTCTCCTATATCCCGCCAAAGACCAGGCCAGTAATATAACTCTCTTAGATTTGTGTGCATCTTCTTCAAACCTGGATGTGTTGCATAAGGGGCTCAATGAGCCTATGAAAGAATGAAGCTACGAAGATCACCTGCCTTAGGCACATAAATGCGCCTCTAAAACCGAAGTAAACCATCTACCTCTATAATACACCTTGTATACCTACCCTCTAAGGAACCCTGTGAGTCAAACATCTACTTAGCAACCTCATTAAATTTGTCCTCTAGAAGATGCTAAAGGATCTTGCATTGAAGGTCTGACTGTAGAGTCATAGAAGCAATCGCATGTCATTGTCTACTAAGAGCATCTGCAACAACATTCTCCTTTCCTTTGATATAATGGACATCCATGTCATACTCACATAAGAACTCCATCCAACGTCGTTGATGAGTGTTGAGGTTCGGATGTGAGAAATTATGCTGAAGACTGCGATGATCGGTCCTCAAAAATGAAAGGCCTACCTAGAAGCAAATGATGCCAATGCACTAGAGCGTGTAACAACTGCTGCAAGCTCCAAGTCATGGGTAGGATAGTTAAGTTCATAATCATTGAGCTTACACAACTCAAAATCAATGATCTAACGCTCTTGCGTAAGAACTGCTCCTAGACCCTGTAATGAAGCATCATTGCAGACCACAAACCCCATATCAGATCTGGAACTACTAAGATAGGTGTCGTGGTCAGGCGCTCCTTAAGTAACTGAAAACTCTGCTCACACTTCGGTGACTAGTCAAACTTCTTCCCTTTTCATTGAAGAGAAGTCATACGATGCGTAATCCTAGAAAAGTCATGTACAAATCAGCGGTAATACCCCGCGAAACCCATGAAACTCCTTACCTCTGTTACTGATGTGGGTGTTGGCCAATCAAGAATGGCTCCAATCTTATAGGGATCTACCGAGATACCCTCACCTGAAATGATGTGACCCAAGTATTGAATCTCTGACTGAAAGAAATTGCACTTCTCTAGGTTCCAAAAAGCTTCTAATCTCTTAAAACATGTAGTACATGTCTCAAATACTCTTTCATGTTCCTCCTCGGAATGATAATATATCAATATATCATCCTAAAAATACCAAGACAAAATGGTCCAAAAAGGTCCTGAAAACAGTTAGGGGCATTGTTCAAGCCAAAAGGTACAACAATGAACTCGTAATGCCCATATCAAGTGCGAAAAAACTATTTTGTGAATATCTGCATATGTAATGCACACCTAATGATATCCTAACTTTGAGGTCAATCTTGGAGAACACTCTGGCTCCCCTCATCTGATCAAACAAGTCGTCAATCCTCAAAAGTGGATAATAGTTCTTAATTATGACCTTATTAAGTTGCCTGAAATCAACACAAAGTCTGAGAGAACTGTCCTTCACAAAAATAAAGGGTGCCCCCCATGGATACATAGTATGGCGAATAAGGCCCTTCTCCAACAACTCCTCTAGTCTCATCTTGAGCTTATGAAGCTCTGGAGTCGTCATCCCAATAAGGTTCCCTAAAAATAGGTGATGCTCTTGGTACTAGATCTATGGTGAAATCCACCTTGTACGGGGTGGTACTTCAGGAAGCTCACTCGAAAACACATCTGCAAACTCCCTTAATATTGCATGCTCATAAAGAGGTGAATGCTCTGAAGTACTCTCTGATCGATCATTGATTGTGATGCGCAAACAGCTGACATCCCTTACACATGTGCTGCTTGAGTTGATTAGCTGAGATCATACGCATGGAAATAGGCCTCTGTATCCCGGAGATAGCGACTGAGTTCTCAAGGTCATTTTGACACTCAATGATCTTCCCTCTACGGTCTACTTTGGATTGGTGAGACTCAAGCCAATCCATGCCCAGAACAACCTCGTAGGATCCTAACGGCAACACCCAAAGGTTCAAGGTAGTGGAGAATACTCCCAAATCGTGTATACAACTCTCCACGTAGGTATCAACTGCACGTTTGGCCCCAGAGGCCAACTCGACCTACCAACTATTTGGTTACCTAGCCACAACTAGCCCACATTGGTCCACTATAGAAGGTGATATAAATGAATCTGATTCTCTCAAATAAAAAAGAACTGAGACATAAATACCCCTAATAGTACACGTTGTCTCGATAACCAAGGTATGATACTCGACCTGGTGGTTATCTACTGCTGCTTAGACACGATGGGCGCGTCCTACGTCTGACACTGTCTACTCGGAGATGGTAGCTCTCTTTTTATCAATGGTGGTAGATTTGTGCGGACACATACGAACATAGTGATTAGGGGACCTACAAATGAAGCATCCTACTATACCTCTTTGAGAAGGGGTCCCTCCTGTACTCTGATGTACTCTGATGGTTATACCTGCAGGGTACCCTTTCTCCTGTCTCTACCCACACCAAAACCTCCTCGAAACTCCACCTCTCTACATACTTTGTGATTGCCTAGTCCTCTTTTGTTGGTGTGTCTGGTGTTGAGATTGTTGTTGTGTCTGTGGTGGGAGACCTCGAGACTGACTGTGGAGGCCCTGAATCCTCCTCTAGGTGGTGGTACTATACCCCGTGACCTTTGATCCTAAAATGATGGCATTATCTTCTGAAACTTACCCCTATTCTTGTCTTTGTGTTCTTGGGGCCATGTTCTTGTTCTCCTTAGCTAGGTAGGTCTTCTCTGCAACCTTCTCAAGTCTCGAAGGAGATAACATCCTGATGACCTCAGCTATATCTGCATTTAGTCCTTGAATGAACCTGTCGGCTTGCAATTTCTTGTCCTGCAGATAATCCACATATCACAACAAATCCAAAAATTGGCTCTCACTTTGTGCAACCGTGTCTGAACCCTGTCAGAGATCGTGGAACTTGTCAATCCTCTTCTGAACAAAATTCCCAGACATGTACCGGTCTTTAAAGTGCTCCGCAAATAGCTCCCAAGTCACTGTATTTTGAGTCAAATGGATTTTTCCCTCCTCTTTCTCCATCATACACTTGTTGCGTCACAAAAGAGGTCTATAGCGAACCTAGCCTTGATATTGCTCTCATATGAGTGCAATCTAAAGCAACTGTCAAGGCTCGGGAGCCATGACTCTGCCCCAAATCCATCTGAGATCCCACTGTAAGTAGGCGGTTGTAGACGAAGAAGATCCCTAATCACATTGCATGTATCTCGATCTTGATGTTGATGTCCAATCATCCTCTCAACTGGAAAATGGGGTCCTCCCTCCTGAAATGGTCCCTCAATGATGTGAGAGTGGCTACGACAAAGCGTGGCCACTCTCTCAAGGTGAACAAAAGGACTACGGGACATATCTCGTCTCAGAGTATCGTGTAGATATGGCTCTCAATATGCACCCTCATGTGGCAGTGTATCCTCTCTTGGACGATTAGTCTTCTCTCTTGACTTCTGCTGTGGGGAAATGCGCTACAGCACAACACCTATCATCTGTTGAATTGCCTCTAATATCTGTGGTCCAAACTCAGGGACGTGTGGTTCGGGCGTAGGGGGCCTACGTCTTAAATCCCTGACTGAACAAAGTCTCGTACCACATACAAGCATCCTATGTACAACATGAAGGAGTAGGTTATAAGTTTGTAAAGGCTAGTGGAAATGGTTTAAGTGGTTTACATTTATAGATTTAATCGTTATTAATTTAATCTTAAAATCACCCAGAGCATTCGGTGTAGTAAACCTCGCTCTGATACCAAATGTAATGCCTCAAATCTTGGCACTAGGAAACATCCTAACTCACCTAAAAATTCAAACATTTTTTTTAAAATATGTTACATTACGGCTCTTTAATATTTTATAAGGTTGTCGGGGTAAAAGTGCCCTTTGATCCACAATAATTTTATTTAATTAATTTATTAAGATCCAAAGTAATATTTTATCATACCCTAAACAATTAAATCAAACCAGCGATTGAATACACTTAATTATTTCCTCAATAATAAAAAGGTCACTTTACTTAAAAATATCCCCTCGCCAAGACCCTTAGTTTATCCCTCAAAAAGCTATTCCCATGACTTAAGAGTTCGAGGACTTATTATCCACCATAGGATTAAAATAATAAGGGCCATTAAATTTTAGGTCTTTCCAAAACCCTAATTTTCTTAAGGATGAATTATGACTTGGGATATTTTGTTTGCCCAAATTTTTCATTTACACAAGATAAACTTACAGGGAAGAAGACGAAAGGGAGGAGATCATGGTGGTTTAGAGAACTTCCTTTTATAGCTATTGCAAGATTTTAATGGGGAATAGCAAACATTCCCCCCTTTTTCTTCCTTCTCTAATATTATTTCGGATTCTTTTCTTCTGAAACTTAGGATAAAACCCTGGTTGTAGAAATATGTCAAGATTCTTAAAGGGGTAGCTATATACAAATACATATATGAAGATCAAGGGAGATATGAAGATCATGACCACAGACCCTATCCACAAAGATCTTCATATCTCCCTTCACTTCCGTAAGAACTGGGCTAAGATGATTGTAACTTACAAAGGCAAGGAGTTCGAGATAATAAAGGGCCTCATTGCCATGGTCATTGGATTGCTAATGAAAGACCTCAAATTTTACAAGAACAAATTTAATAGAGGTGACGAGAAATTTTTGGATGGTAACGAAGTGTTGGAGCATACAAAAGAGATCTTTCTTAAGTGCTCTTTGTCGCATCTCTACAACAATGCTGAACTATTATTTTTGAAATTTGTCACTCGGTATGGGAGATTCAAGGTAATGCACTATTTTCATTTGGTTTTTTTGAATCACGTTAGAAGATTGATGCATATGAGTTTTCCCTTCTATATCCTCCAGTCAAAATGGTTCAATGGGGAAAAAAGTTTATCCTTTACATCATGCTCTCATTCTAATGATCTACAAGTACTTCGAGCATACTCTCCTCCATACTCAACCCCCTTTTTGTCCTTCGCTGACTTATTCCTCTATTCAAACCCTCTTTCTCTTCCCCCGACATTTTTCCTTCTCCTAATACCCATCCTTCTAACAAGAGGCTGAGGGATAACTCTTCTAACCACATTCTTCGCAACAAGGTGAAGAAGGGCACCCCAACTGTGGATAATCATCTTTCTCCCCCTAACCCTATGAAGGGAGAAGCTGTTATAAATTCAAATATTCTAGTATTAGAACGGATGTAGATCTTCACACTATGATAATAAATTGGATTTGTAAGGACATCAGTGTTCTCAAAGATAAAGTCAAAAATTGTAGGCATGTGGTGGACAAAGGCAACCTGAATGCTAATCATCTGGAAGAGTTTAGCAAAAGTATCACTAAAGTTGCGAAAGAGCAAGTCAACATTTGGTCAAAACAATGTGATATCACGACTAATTTCAAGGTCTCTATGGATTTCCTCTCTTTTGTCACTCAATGCTTGGATGAAGGTAAGGAAAAGGACAATACTAACACTAGTGAGAACAAAGTTTTGGAGAAAGTGAAAAAGACCTCCAAAATTTTGAAATAATTGGAATTGTTGGTTGCTTCTTTGTTGTAATTCTGCTACATTTTAGACATGTTTTGGTTGTGTATTCGTTGCAGCTTGGCTGCTTGACTTGGTTTGCTCTTTTTGGGATTTTAATCTAAACCTCGGCTTTGACCTTTTGTAACTGGGTAGGGTCCCAGCCAAAAAACCTTTATCCTAATCTAAAAGAAAAATTCCACGAAAGACCAGTTCCAAAGGCTGAACACTACAAAGTTAGTTGTGAATTAGAGGGAGAAGAGGAGCCCTTACCTTTCTCTTCTTAGAGGCCAGAAAAGAACTAATCATTCGTTGAATACCCACCTTGACTTCACACAGGGCTCTTTAAGACTTTGATTTCTTGCCTCTCTTGGTATTCCCTCCACAACATTTTAAAATAAACTTGGAGTCGAGTGAATGCCCAATTCAACTGAATTTTCGATTTCAACATTTTCGTTCAATAGATTAGTAGGGGTAAGGGCGACTTGACCGTCCCCGGATTGGGGTGAATCAAACCCATTTCCATCTATCAAAGAATGTCAGAGAATAGCTGTAATTTCATTAAATTCATTGGCAATGGATTCAGTTTCATGAAGCATAGTTCTAGGAGTCATCCACACTAAAGGAACAGTTGCAGGAGAATGCGTAGAGTTGGGAACAATAATGGGATCTCCAATAGGAGCAGAATCTGAAGTCCCATCAATTTCCTTGTGTGGGAATCATCTTGCTGCCAGATTGTAGCTAAGGGCCTCCTATCTTTGGGTCGCCAGTTGTGGAGAGCATGACATACTTGATTAGGGAAGTGAGCCTTGATGGGAACAGGAAGGTAACAAAGATAACTATAAGAGGACGAAGTTTCCACCTCGATTTTTGTTTGTTTCCAAGAGTATCCAAAAGAGCGAATGAGGATAAAGAGGGGAAGGGGTTTGGATGGATCCACAAAGATACAAATTCTTGCAAAGGATGCCAAATAACCCAGCATGGTGTTTTTATCTGTGTAAGACTTGACCCAAACAGTTGCCATTTTTTTCCAAGTGCTTTCTCCTCGATTTCAAGAGGTAGTACATAATGACGAATCCATATGGGAGATGGCCAACCGTTGTGTTGATGCCATCAAATTTGGGGACCCAGGATTGAAGATAAAGTCTAGTCATTCAGAATTACTTGTCGGTGCTCTTAATGCTCAAAATTTGCCACAAAGAAGCCTCTAGGCAGAATGCACAAAGAGAAGTCAAAGGCTCAAATTTCATAACACTATTTTTGGATATCCTCCCATGTATGGGAGGGGAGCCAGTCACGGTGCACCCTAACTTTAGGTGACTATTTGCAACAGCACAAAAACCAGACGAATCACAAAAATCCGTCAAAAAGAAGCGCGCGCAAATTCTCTACACGACCATGTCATTTGCCAGCTCAACAGACACGTAGACCTCCGTACGCCTGAGCTGGAGTGTGAGGTGTCCAAAAATTTGTGTTTTCCCGCGCTTGACCAAATCCCGTGCATGTAAACCCCCACCGGTTGAGATTTTTGATGCCATTTAAGGCGCATTAACAGACTGTATACTGAGGACAGCGAAATCCAGGCATAGGGATATGGTCGTAGTAAATGTTTTTGGCACCGTGTCAGGGAAGCAAACGGATTGACGACTACCTCCGCGCGGATTCATTGCAAGCTCTTCATGGCGCCACCTACTTCCAAACCGCCTCCAGCACCCACACTGTATACCGCTCGAACCAGCAAAGCACGCACCCTAACTTTGGAAGCCATCGGACCAGGAGGGGAATGTTTACAGTTGTGGCGTGATAATTTTCAACAGCACAAACGTGTTCATGCTTACGGCTACGGCGTTGGGAGCGACTCAAACTTGCGACTTCTTTCTTCAGCAATAACTCAGTGTTTCAAAGACAATCCTTCTGATCTGCCATCTTCAATCTTGCCGTGGATGCTTCATGACAGGTTTCGTTCGGTTCTGTTCTGTCTCATTTACTTCTTTTAGACAAACCCTCCTTAGTCGTTTTAAAGTGAATTTCAATTTGATTTGGTGGTTTTACATATGAAAAACTGACTGTTTTTTCTGTACGCGTCTTGCAGTGGTGGGGAGGAGCTCGTTCGGTTGACGGAGAATGATCCACGCAGATGCAGACACATTCCTTCAAATGTGTTTATCAACACATCAAAAGAGCTTGGAAATTGTTTGATTCTCTTCGAATATTAACAGTCGATTCGGTTCTATTAGGTGAGGTTTTAACCCTCACTGAGGCAGTGATAGAAACAATTACTATTACTTCTTCTGTACTGGTAGATGATGTTATATGTCTTCTTAGTTACGTGATTCCTTCTCGCAAAGACTTAAACTCCTATTGTTTCTAAAAATTACAATATACTGAACATTAAAAAAAGCTGGGTGTTCCATAAAATGTGTCAAAAGAAGTGTGTGAGAGTTGAATCTTTGTACAGGTTGAATTTATATAAAAATATGTCAAACTAAGCGCGTGAGTATTGTATCATTGTATCGTTGTAGCATTCGATTGTGCTCAACTGAGCGTGCTCAAAGTGTGATTTTTGCTCTCACGTTTCCATTGTTGTAGCTATGTACACGGACGCTTCCATTCTTTTAAAGACATTACTGTATGAGAGGAGATCCAGTCCCGGTGCACCCAAACTTTGGGACACTAAACTGAACATTTAAAATCACCACTTAATCACAAAAATCTATCAAAAGAAGCGCGTGAGAATTCTCTACAGCACCATCTCCTTCGCTGTTTTCGACAACTGTGAAATCCACGCATAGGGATATGGTAAGTTTAACAACAAAGCTGCCTAATGTTTCGGCCTGAGATTTTTGTGTGTGGGTGTTTACACTGACCACCTCTATGTTGGGAGCTAGTCATACTTCTGAGTGTACTTCTGTTTTTCTTTCTTTAGCAATAATATCTACTTGAAGTGATATTTTAACTTTGCTTCCTTCAAAACTAGAAATAGTCATTTGAATCTTGCCATGGATGCTTCAAAAGAGGTTTCGTTCTGTACACTGTTCTGTTCTTAGCCATTTACTTCTTTTATGGTAACCCTCCTTAGTCATTTTAATGTGAAGATTGGAAAAATTTTCATATTTAAAGGTAATCAAGTGGTTAGGCTCCTTGAGCAATAGTCAAAATGGAGTTGTTTGATTCAAACTACACTGGTATGCATGTGATTTATAATCGGATATGATTTATAACTGAATATATTACAATCATAGTTGATAAAAGCCTTCGAATGTTACAAGAAAGTCGAAGAGGCTGATTTGTCAAAGGACAGGGCAACCCCTATTATTAGTAACTGATTCGTATAATTTGGTGATTTTACATATTAAAATCTGATAATATAATTTGTACTTGTCTTGCACTGGTGTTGTTATGCTTGTTGGAGTGACTGATAATGGAAGTGCCTATGCTTGTTGTTATTAACACATTTTTTAGTTTGGCAATTGTTTGATTCTCTTTGAATATCTACAGTCCATGTGCTTCCAGCAGGTGAGGTTTTTACCCTCATTGAGGCAGTGATAGAAACTATTGCGTATTTCTCTTTTCTACTTGTAGATTGGGTTATTGGCTTCTGTGTGTTACTTTAATGACATTTACCATTGATTGTTACTCAGTGTAATTTTCAGAAACAATAGGAGTTTAAATCTTTCAAAAAGGTTATCACATAACTTGGAAGACATATATATTCATTCAGTAAACATTTGCATTGTCCATTACAAAAACATGGCCATACAATATACTTGGGCCATATAACTACTACTACTATATTGTACTTTTTAAATCGAAAGGGCCAATTCCACACATCAAAAATTCAGCCCTCAAAATTAAATATTTACTTTCGAAAATATTATTTCCAAAATCCGAGGAAGGGCGGCGTTGAATCTGCAGTTGAGGTTGAAGCTAGGGTGTTACTTTGCAATTGCCTCCCAATGTTGACATCCCTCGTAGGCGTAGTTGGAAATGGATCAGAGCTTGGAGAAGCATTCACTCCGACTGCAGTATTATGTGTTGAAACTGATAAAGGGCAATGTATGCCCATTAATTCTCTTAGCATTGGGTGTTGATCAGGAAAAGGATTAATTGGACTGCTCAATCTCCTTTTCCTTTCTAACTCTCTTCTTGCCTTCTCTGTAATGAAATTACTTGTCTAATTCAGATCATGAGCAGAAATATAACACCCAATAACACAATATTCCAGAATAATGATCTCAATATGCAATAATAATAGCTACGCCACTTCGAGGGGGCAACCTCCAAACCATACAATAATACTCAAATGCTCCAATGATGATCAAATACTACCTAATAACCTCTATATATACTATTCCTATGTTATGGCCAACACCAAGGCCGACCCACTAATGAAAATATAACATTTATGAAAGAAATACATAATGATAAGAAGTTATGATAGCCACAAGTCGGCTATATACATCCAATATAAGATATATGATTAAGGGCGTAGCATGCCCCTCCCCTTCAAAGCAACATTGTCCCCAATGTTGAGAAGATCTGGATGCTGCTGCAGGAAATTTGCATCCTCCCAAGTTGCGTCTTCATTGTCTAGATTTTTCCACTTGATCAAATACTCAGTGATGACCCTTGTCCTCAACCTCTTAGTGCGTGTTTGAAGGATGCATTCTGGTTCCAGGATGATTCTGCCCTCTTCATCAAGCTCGGGTAACACTGTCTGGGTTGATATTGTCTGTCCAATTACCTTCTTTAGGCAAGATACATGGAATACTGGATGAATTCGAGTAGTTGGAGGAAGTTCCAGTTTGTATGCTACATTGCCAATCTTCTGTAACACTTGATAAGGACCATAATATTTAGGTGAAAGCTTGTTATCCTTTTTGTGTTGTTTTAAGGACATTTGCTTATATGGTTGTAAACGCACAAAAACCCAATCACCGACTTCAAAATGTCTTTCACTGCAATGTTGGTCTGCCTGCTGCTTCATGCGGTTTTGTGACATGGACAAATTATCCCTGAGACTACAAAGCACCTCTTGTTGGTGTTGAATATGTTCTTCAACTGCTCGAACCTTTGGCTGGACTCTCAAAGATGAAGTGATAGATGGTGGATGATACCCATATAATGCCAAGAAAGGAGACATTTTAGATGAAGTATGAAAGGAGGTGTTATACCACCATTCTGCCAGCGGCAACCATTGGACCCAGCTCGCTTGCTTATCTGATGTAAAACAACGAAGATATCCCTCCAAGCACTTGTTTACCACCTTTGTTTGCCCATCAGACTGGGGATGATAAGAGGAACTACGAGCTAGTTGTGTGCCCAAGCATGAGAACAAGTCAGTCCAAAAATTACTAGTAAAGATAGGGTCTCGATCACTTACTATAATCTTTGGTGTCCCATGTAGCTTCTGAATTGTATCCCTGAAGGCCGTTGCTACTGTACTCGCAACAAATGGATGTGATAAAGCACAAAAATGGGCATATTTGGTGAGTCTATCCACCACCACCATGATTACATTTTTACCTTCTGATTTAGGCAATCCTGTGATGAAGTCCATAGACACCTCTTCCCACCTCTGGCTAGGAATAGATAGAGGTTGTAAAAGACCTGGGGACTTGATTGTTTCGCCCTTATTTTGCTGACAAACCATGCATTCTGCCACAAAATTTTGTACATCTCCTTTTAACCCTTCCCAGAAAAAATCATGCTTGATACGATGATAAGTCTTTAAGAAGCCAGAATGACCCCCTACTGGAGAAGCATGGAGCTCAGATAGAACCCTATTTTTAAGGATTGAATTCTTACATAGATATAATCTATCTTTATACCATAAAACATCTCCTTTCCATAAAAAATTTTCTGACATGTTTGGATCTTGTTGGAGATTTTGAATGAGATTTTGTGTACCTGGGTCATTTTTCCATTCAGACCTTGCATCCTCTATCCAATCCTCCTGTAATACAGATATGGCATATAACAATGCCTGGGCAGATTCATCCTTCCGAGATAAAGCATCAGCAACTACATTCTCTTTCCCTTTGTTGTATATTATCTCAAAATCATACCCCAACATTTTTGAGACCCATTTCTGTTGTTCTTCTGATGATAAGCGTTGCTCTAAGAAGTATTTCAAACTATCATGATCTGTCTTTACTTTGAAATGTCGTCCCATTAGATATGGTCTCCATTGTTTCACTGCATGAAGTATTGCTAACATTTCTTTCTCATAAACTGGTTTAGAGATATTCTTACCTTTGAATTAACGGCTCTTGAAAGTAATGGGTCGCCCTTCTTGCATGAGTACTGCCCCCATCCCATACCCTAAAGCATCACATTCAACAATGAATGTTTTTGAAAAATCTGGGGTGGCTAGGACTGGAGTGGTGCACATGGCCTCCTTCAACTTCTCAAAGGCCATAGTAGCTTGCTCATTCCAATGGAAAGAGTCCTTCTTCAATAAAGCTGTGAGTGGTGCTGCGATGCTGCCATAATTCCTTACAAATCTACGATAATAACCTGTAAGCCCCAAAAATCCTCGGAGATTTTTTAGGGTTTTGGGAATCTTCCATTCAAGCATGGCTTTTATCTTGTTAGGATCCACTTTAACACCTTCATAAGAGACAATATGACCCAGATATTCAACCTCCTTGACACCAAAAGAACACTTAGAAGGCTTTGCATAAAGTTGATGTTGTTCAAGAGTTTCCAACACTTTATTTACATGATGCAGGTGTTCCTCCCATGTTTTACTATAGATTAATATATCATCAAAGAACACTAAAACAAACTTTCGAAGAAATGGCTTAAATATTGAATTCATCAAGCTTTGAAATGTAGAGGGTGCATTTGTTAGTCCAAAAGGCATTACCAAGAACTCATAGTGTCCTTCATGTGTCCTGAAGGCTGTTTTATGAATATCTTCATCCTTGATTCTGATCTGATGATATCCAGAACAAAGATCAAGTTTTGTAAAGTAAACAGCACCATGTAACTCATCTAGCAAATCATCAATTACAGGAATAGGAAACTTATCCTTAACTGTGTACTTATTGAGTTCCCTGTAATCTGGACACATGCGCCAATTGTCATCTTTTTTCCGTACCATCACTACAGGAGAAGAGTAAGCACTTTGACTATGACGAATAAGTCCTGCTTCTAACATCTCTTGAACTATCTTCTCAATCTCACTCTTTTGCATATAGGGGTACCTATAAGGTCTGATGTTGGGTGGTTGACTCCCTGGTACTAGCTGGATGGCATGGTCATGGTCTCTTTTCGGAGGCAAACCCTTGGGCATTTCTCCAAAAACCCCTGAGTGCTCATCTATAATTGCTTGCATATCTGCGGGTATAAATGTATTGGAATGATGTGCTTCCAATGAAAATAGTTGTGCCACAAACCCTTCTGCACCCTTTCTAAGCAATTTTTGCATCTGATGAGAACTTACCATCTGCGGGGATTTTGCTCTTAGTCCTTTTAGTTTAAAATTCCTCCCTTCTGACTGAAATTTCATGAACAACTCTTGGAAATTCATTTCAATGGTTCCCAAGGTGGTAAGCCATTGAACTCCTAACACAATGTCTGCTCCTCCCATGGCAATGGCATACATATTGCTAGTTAGCAAGTAATCTCCCATGGTGAGATTAATGTTATGGCATTTTCCTGAACAACTAACAGTTTTCCCATCAGCAATCATGACTTGACATTCTGGAGCTGGATAAACAAAGCAGTTCAAGCGTACCGCTAACTTATGATTGATGAAATCATGGGTACTTCCCGAATCAATCAATACTGTTACCCTCTGTTTTTTTAAGAATCCAACTACTTTGAGAGTTTGGGGAGTGCTAATACCAGAAATTACATGGCATGATATTGTTGGTTAGGAATCTCCTAATTCCTCTTCTGGCTCTACCTCTTCGTCTTCTTCATTTTCTTCTTCTTCAGGAGGTCCCTCAATGTAGAACAACTTCTTTTCTGCACACTTATGTCCTGGTCCAAATTTGTTGTCACAATTAAAACATAACCCTTTGGCTCTCTTTTCTTCAATTTGTTGAGGTGTCAGTCTCACTGGCCGAGGGAATGATGGTGGAAGGGTGCTACGATCTCTGATAGTACTGACAGTTTGTTTCTGACTTGAAAGAAATTTTTCCTCTGCCCTACGTGCCATGATCATAGAGTCTGAAACCTTATGAGGATTAAACATACACACCTCAGTCTCAATTTGTTCTTTAAGACCCCCAAGAAATAAGTCATTCAAATTATCTTCAAGAATATTTTCCACCCGTAAGGAAAGGTTTTGGATTTGATGGATGTAATCTTTGACTGTTCCTGTTTGTCTGAGCTTTGCTAATTGGCTGAAATAATTCTCTGACACACTAGAACTATAGTGCAATTGCAACTCTTCAGTGAATACTGTCCATGTAACATTGAATCCACTCTTTTTCCTTTGAGCACATAACCATCGATACCAAATGAATTGGTCAGGTTCCAGATATAATGATGCCATGGTAACCTTTTGTCCCAATGGAATCTGATGAAGATCAAAGAAATTCTCCATCTGGTTAATCCAATTGAGTGGATCCTTTCCATCAAACTTACGCATTTCCACTTTTGGAAGCATGTGACGGCCTCGTAAAGTGTTTGTATTTGGATTGGTCATGTTTGTAGATCCACCATGGTTAGTGTGAGTATGATTGAGTTGTGGCTCATTAGGAATGCTATGATGACCCATGATATTGTAGCTAAATTTTTGAATGAAATCCTCCAATCGTTGTCCAATCTTTTCTACATCTTTTTTGCTGGCCACTCTACTTTCAAGGTTTCGCAACTCTAACTCAAGATAGCTGACCTTATGGTCAGTTGAAGTAAACCCTAACCCTGAGGACTCTGTAGCTACCCCTTCTGACTCTAACTCCTCAACTATTATCTCATCCTTATCAGGGGTTTTACCCAGAGTGATGGAATTCTTTTTTCCTCTTGTCGAAGGCCCAGCCATGATGCCCCAAAATAGTAAGATTTAAGGATCAAGGTCGAAATTTAGGGTTTCAGATTTCAATAGGAATTCGGCCAAATTTTATAAAACTCAAAGAACGAACTCAAACTTATTTTTAATCTTCTTTCTGGAAATGTAAATAACTTTGAAAAATTCCCCAAATTGCATCCTATGTAGCCGAATTATGAAAAAACATAAAACCGCTATAACTTTTGCAAAACAAGTCAAAACGTATTAAAATTTTGAGGGAAGCTTACTTGACTGATTTCACCAAACAAAAAAAAAAATTTGCAGAAAAATTCGCTACTGATGTTGAGATATGGACGAACCTTCAAAATTAGGGTTTGATGCAGTGTTGGCCGAGTTCAAGCTCTGATACCACTTGTAATGAAATTACTTGTATAATTCAGATCATGAGCATAAATATAACACCCAATAACACAATATTCCAGAATAATGATCTCAATATGCAATAATAATAGCTACGCTACTTCGAGGGGGCAACCTCCAAACCATACAATAATACTCAAATGCTCCAATGATGATCAAATACTACCTAATAACCTCTATATATACTATTCCTATGTTATGGCCAACACCAAGGCCGACCCACTAATGAAAATATAACATTTATGAAAGAAATACATAATGATAAGAAGTTATGATAGCCAAAATTCGGCTATATACATCCAATATAAGATATATGATTAAGGGCGTAGCATTCTCAAACTCCTTCTCCTTTATCTCTTGATCCCTTTGAATCCTTTCCTGTTCCTTTTTCTGTTCCCTTTCCTGCCTTTGAATCAACTTTTGGTGCTCCTTTGTTTTCCTTCTATATTCTTTTTCAATCTTTTCCTGCTCCTTCCTCTCCCTTTCAACAATTCGTTCAGCCTTCTTCTCTTGGATTTGTTCCTTTTTTCTTTGCTTTAATTCATCTATTTCTTTTTTTTTGTTCTCTTTCTCAACCAGAAGCTCCATGTACTGATCTGCTGTAATTAGTAGAGATTCCCTGCTCAATCTTATACCAGAAGCACTATTTGACCTTGATGATTCTCTAACCTTTTCCACAGGGAGTTTCAAGAATCTACCAAGAGTTTTCTGTCCCTGGTTTGCCTCACAAGTTTGGTTCGAATCTGCCCCTAATACCCCTGCATCATTATCTTCAGGTTGACTGCCAACATAGTAGTGCACCAAATCTGAGTCATGAAATACTACTGGTTGAGAGGGTAAAGAGAGGCTGACCTCTTCATTATTGAAGTTCAAGTTGACACCAAGATTAAGAGCTGCTTCTTTCATCCAATCGGGTGGGCTTTCTTCTGTGGGCAAAGATAGTGATTCATCGATTTGATTAATTCTGTTTGGAGTTTCCAATTGTTGAGCAACACATTCATTTATATTTATCTCCATCTACTGAGGTTCTGATTCTTTCTCCAATTGTGTGTTAGGGACCATCTGAACATCTTCACTTCCCTCTAAATCAACCCTAGATAGATGAAGCATATTTTCTGCTGCACCAGCATCATCTTGAAAAGATGTGTCAAATGTTCTGCTTGGTGCCATGTCTTCATCCAAGGCATTGGGATTAAGAGGCCATATCCCTGTTCTTTTGAATCCTGATTTAATGTTGCTAGGTGTAAGAGCCATTCTGAATGTTTTGCTCCCTAACTCTGCTAATTCAGCCCTTTTCACATCTATCCCATGGTTTGCAACTATCCATTTGCGTCTCTCCTCCTTGAAATATGTTTTGAATGGAGCAAAGACACTCACATCCAATGGCTGTAATTTATGAGAGGTGTGTGCAGGCAATGTTAATAAATCAATCCCCAAACTCCTGGCTTCTTGAATTGTCCCCAAAGCAACATGTGAACCATGGCCATCAAAAATTAGTAAATGCCTATTGGTAGGAGACACTCCACCAGGTATAGATGATGCAAAGTGATGTAACCAATTCATGAATAAATCTTTTGTCATCCATGCATGTGATTGTGTTGCCATGCAACCTCCAGGCTCGCAACCTGCAATATAATTTTCTAAATGGCTCTTCCCCTTAAAAAGATAGAATCCTGGAATACTTTGTCCAACAGCATTTACACAACACAAAATGGTAATCCATTCTCTACTTTTTGGGATGATATATGGCACACTCCTACTACCCCTTTTAGCAAGCACTCTCATACCGCAGTTCCTCCCTGCTTGTAATCCAGTTTCATCACAATTCCATATTCGGTTTGGTCCATATGGGTTGGCCTCATAAGCTTTAGACAAATTAATGTAGAAGGAACTGACAATTGATGGCCTCAAACACACTGCTCGATCCTTATCAAGCCCTTCAGCTGTCCTTAATGTTAGATCCGGGTGTCTTTTTTTAAAACCTGCCCACCATGACTTACCCGGAAAACCATCCGTGAATGGGTTAGACCTTGTTTCGCAGATTTGTGCCACACATGTCTTAAGTTGTATAATTTCTAACCCATGTCCCATGTTAGCCATTTCATGACACCAACTCACTATCTCCATCTCTTCTTCTTCTGTTAGAATTGTTGGTGGACCCTTTCTTTTAGTGGTGGTAATGCCCATTAGCCATGAAGTAAGGGTGGTTGCTGGTATACCCCATTTTTTTGCAGCAGCGCGTGTAGAGTATCTATAATCTTCAACATCTTTCATGGCATTATTCATATCAGACTTGTTCCAATCAGATCTTGGCTTTGACACATTTTGTGTTGAAGGGCTCACTCTTATTGCTTGGACATTTACTTCTTCATGTGGTGTGTCATTGGCATCTTGAGGTGGGGTATTGATAGCCTCTTCTTCACGTTCTTCACTTGGCGGAAATCTTGCTCCCCTAATTTTGGCACATGCAGGTCTTACTCTTTTTGGAAGTTGCCTTCTCCTCATGATGTCAATAAAAACCTGCTAATATAGTTAAATATTGAATCATCAAACGTAATTCTCAAGTGCAGCCATTTGATATGAGTGCCTATGTTCTGAGCAATGGATACTTCAAAAATCAAAGGTAGATGAATATTCACAAGTAATTCTGAGCTAAATTAATGAAACTGTATACTTTATGCTGCCTCTAAATGTAGATGAATATTCAAAAGTAATTCTGAGCTAAATTATTGAAACTGTATACTTTATGCTGGCCAAGTAATTCTCTACAGCCCAATCTACTTTGCAAACTAATTCATGTAAGATGTATATCAACAAGTAATTCCAGTCTAAAGTAATGAAACCTGCAGATGTATGTGTACTATTAGATTTATATTTACAAGTAATTCCAGGCTAAATTGAAGAAATATGTATATATATATGCTTACAAAAAAATTACATGTTCCACATATATTTTATGCTGCCTTTTCATGTAGTTGTATATTTTATGCTTCATTTTCACGTAGCTGTATTATTTATGCTGCCTTTTTTGTCGTTGTATATTCTGTAGATGTATATTTAGATCCAGATGTGTATTCTGTAGATGTATCTTTACAAGTAGATGTATATTTCTTATATATCTATTTGCAAATATAGAGCCTTTCCGTAATTCAGCTTGGAATTTCTTGTAAATATACGTCTACATAACACACGGCTACTTGTAAATATGAAATACAGGTTTCATTAATTTAGTCTGGAATTACTTGTTAATAAACATCTACATGAAAATTACTGGTTGTTTATTACTACCATATACCTATGTGTGGATTTCGATGTCCTCGGAAACAGTGATTGTTTTAGTGATAAGTGACAGCGAATACAGTAAACTGTGGGGGGTTCTACCAACAGCTACTGGTACGCACCATGAAAATTCGGAATTTGAGACACCTCACACTCCAGTTCATGTGTACGGTGATCTGCGTGTCAAATGTGTTGGCAAAGGAGATGGGGCTGTAGAGAATTCTCGTGCGCTTCTTTTGACAGATTTTTGTGATTACAATGTTTTTTTTAATGTCCACTATAATCCGCCAAAGTGTGGGTGCACCATGACTGCCTCCCCTGCCATAGAGCCTTTCCGTAATTTAGTCTGGAATTTCTTGTAAATATACGTCTACAGAACATACAGCTTCTTGTAAATATGAAATACATATTTCATGTATTTAGTCTGGAATTACTTATTAATATACATGTTACATGAAAAGGCAGCATAAAGTATGCACCAGCAAGTGGAACATACATCTACTCGTAAATATGAAAAGGCAGATTTAATTAATTTAGACTGGAATAACTTGTTAATATACGTCTACATGAAAAGGCAGCATAAAGTATGCACCAGCAAGGGGATACATACTTTGACTGTATAAATGTGAAATACAGTTTTCATTAATTTAGACTGGAATTACTTGTTAATATACATCTTACATGAATTAGTTTGCAAAGTAGATTGGGCTGTACAGAAATCTCAAGCGCTTCTTTTGACAGATTTTTGGGATCATCAGGTTTTTTCCCATATGGAGATGGACAATAAAAAAAATTAAAATTAAATGAATGTGCATCAATATAAGAACAGAGTTAAGAACTTACTGTATGTGGCACTATGATGTGGAATAACAGTTGATTATGGCAGCTTGGAACTGTAATTGTCATGCACTAGCAAAATAGCTCTAACTGAATAAAATTTCACAGCAGTTGAGGAACTAGATTTATAGGAGATATGGAAAGTGTTGTAGTTGAGTGATCCCTGTGCTTTTTTTTGATTGGGTAAAATTGGTTGATCCTTGTGCTTGTTTTTGATTGGGTGAAACTGATAGGGGTGGATCAAGATTTATGATATTTTATTTCAATACTCATATGTCAAGTTCAATTTGATTTGATTTCTCATTTCAATTCAATGTTTGTTTCTTGAGCCTCACATTTGATCAAAATATGCAGGTACATAATTTATGGGAGTAGCTGGGATGGAAAATGGTGACAAAGTTAATGCTTGAAAGACAACTTGTATCTGAAAATGGTGCACTTTGGACTGCTGCTTGTGAGAACCTGGCCTAAAGTGTGTGAATGACAAGACCTTTTACATAGTAAACTGGGAACTTAAATTATGTGAAATTTGACATCAAATTGATATGATGATGTCATATCTATTTTTTATAGGGATGAAATACAATAATATATCCTTGTATTAAATACATGTTGACTTTAAATCTGGTAATTTTTGAAGTGTAATATATGTTATTATATGTTTAAAAGCCACACTGACTATTCTGTTGTTGACAGATTCATGGCTGTACATGAAAAGTGACAGACACATCAGTTTTTGAGGATACTTTGTACATTTATAGGATAATATTCATTCCATTATTAATATTTTACTGTGCAAAAGCTGACAGCAAATACTCCCACTACCCTCACCACTACTGGGTAATGCACCATGATTGGCTCCTCTCCCCTAGCCCATTTTTCAATGAATTTTCTGATGAGGGAGAGCTCATAGAGCCGTTCAATTCGATTGGACAGGGACTTGCCGCTCAAATTGATTTGAGTATTTATTTTAGACACCTCCGAAGCCCTAGAATCTATTGAGGATTTTTCAAGCGATGGAGAGATTGTCGTTGAAGAATTTTTTAGGGCATTTCCCACATTCTTGGCATCATTTTCTGCAATTGAGAGCACCCCGCAGAACCAGTTTAGGCGATGTGGGAGGTATAGTCGAGACGATCTTCGCCTGGAAAAAGGAGTTGCATGAGTGAAATGGGTTGGAAATGTTGACCTAGTCCATGTAAATCAGGGTAGCTTCACCCTTGATCAAGTCGCCGACCTAAAGATCTCCATTCCAAAGCTCTTTCTTGTGCACCTGAGCTTGTCATCACATGTGAACCAATTTTTAACAATGTACTTAGTTCATTTTATACGATATGGCACAACTAATATGTTAAATTCACATTATTGGCAATGTTTGAGTCTTGGGTACATTGAACATGATATTGTGTTCTTTTACAAATAGTATAAATTATTCCTTTGGTAATGGAAAGACATCTTGATCTATTTGATGATGCATGGTTTGTCGTACTTACGTTGTATGTAGAACAATATCAACTATGCAATGTTGGGTGTGGTGTCAATGAACATTTTGCTCAAAGTTAGTTCCTCTATTTCCAACAACTTATATTATTTGATTAAATAAACTATTTTTGATGGAAATAGGAGGGTCTAACAATTCACATGAAACTTACCATAAGATGCACCATAACATAGCATCCCGTGTTTGGGCTTCTGTGGGGCCCACTACCACCTCTGTGGCACAAAACATCACTTGCGGGAGACTGGCGGAAATCTCCCGTCGTAGATGTTTAGTCGTTGTGGGGTGAGCTGACACGTAATTATGGTTGTAAACGTTTAGCGCTTTGTTTCAATGTTAAAGTTGCTTATTGGGAAAGATGTTACAGTTAGGCTGAAACTATCTTGGCGATAGGGTCACATGACCCCCATAAGATGCGTCATAACATTACATAACATCTCTTGTCTAGGCTTCCATGGGACCCACTACCGCCCCTGTGGCACAAAATGTGGCTTGCGGGAGATAGTCGGAAATCTGCCGACGTAGACGTTTATTCGTTGTAATGTGAGCTGACACGTAATTATGTATAAACGTGATTGTGCGGCTTGTAACGCAACGCCAACTCGCCCTCCCCTTGCCACCGCTATTTCAACTAAACAACATTACAAAAGGCAATGTGTTTATTATTCCGGTCCATTGATATAGTTTTTCACTGCAATTCACTCACCCTCTGCACCTGGTTCAAACCCTCACAACAACCCTCTTTCAAGTTTCGGGTATGGTTTTTCTGTTTTTGTCCTTGTTATTTGTTTTGAATGGAATAATATGTATGTGGTTTCAGGTATTTTTAGAGATAGTCATTTTCAACTTTAAAATGTCAAAAAAACCGATTAGGGTTGTGTTTAGGGTTTACGAGTTGTTTTTTTGGTTCTGTCGCCACCGCCATTTTAGCTAAACAACATTCACAGAAAGGGGTGTGTTTTCTTCGGCCATCGACATAGTTTTTCTCTGAGCCGTCTATGCGATCATTGATAAAATGGTAGCTTATAGTTCTCACACACGCATGGTTCTCACACTTTTCCTAATAAACAAGTACAGGGCCATCCATAGTTTGTAATGAAAAATGACAAGTTTACAAGAACAATGCAAGGGATACAATAAGTTTTGTTAAGAGGTGATGAAAAATTTGATCTCTTTGTGAATGTGAAAGGTTTTATATGAAATTTCATTGTTCTTGATTTCTTATAGGTGATGATTGTTTGCTTTAGTCTTATAATTCATGAATTCAACCAAACAGAGAAGTATACACCTTAAGGAACCCCATAACTCTGTGGAAACAGTGTCTCAGTTTGAGAAAATGTTGTATCCCACACTTGTGCAAGCAAGAAATGTGACTGTGATAGGTGAAATTGAAGCTCCTTGATAATAAGAAAATAATGATTTTTGTTTCATGTAAAATGGTTAGGTTTTGAGGAAGTTGTGAACAAAACTAACTCGCTTCCAAGGTTCAGAGCTAGGGTTTCCAATATAAGTTAAGATTTCATTGGTTTTACGTCACTAGAACCCTACATGTGTGAGAACCATCAAACGGTGGAATATATATATCGATGATATGTGAGAACCCTACATGTGTGTGAACCATCTTACGTATTTGTTGAGTTTTGTATAGTTTGTTTCTTAGAAGATTTAAATATTTAGTTTGGTTTATTTTTCGTGGAATATCATCATCTTAATTAAACTTATTTCCTTTTTTAAATTTTTTCTCATGGAAATATATGGTGTTTATCGATCCGTAGGCTACCGTAGCTATGAATTGACACTTATCTAATTCATAACCTTGGCCAAATTACATTTCATAATAACAACCATTACATCATACGACTACAATTATATCATAAATAAGATCTAAATAGTAAATATTAAGAATAGTTAGATTATAAAGTTCCATAAATTATATGATAATACACATTATTAGATTTAAGAATTCTTCTTTTATATTAGATTTGATTTCTATTTGACCATCAATTTAAGTTAGAAATTTGCATTACATCACATGATTACAAATTAGTAAGATCTAAATGGTAATATTAGGAATAATATTTGGTAGAATAATTTAGTCTGCTCGATTTAACATTATTTTATTTTTACATTAAATTTTACCATCACAAACTAATTTGGATCCTATATTTTATTTATTTTGAAAGTTTTTGTTCTAAATTAAAAATAGTAACATATTGGTCCTATATAGAATTTGGGACAATTGTTTTCTTAGAAAGTTTTTCTTATTTCCCATCACTAGAAAATTATAAAGAAAATACAATCAAATTATTGATGAATATGAGATACGAATCAGTAAAATAAATTTATTAAACTTGATATTTATAGAAAAAACTTAAATAAATATATTTAAAATTACTTGTAGTAGTTGATATTGTACTGGTTTTGGAAGAGTATCTCTTACATATGATACTCTTCAACTCGGTCAACTAATCAATGGTTTGTCAATCACTTTTTAGGGGGTGTTTTTTTATTGGTTAGTTGAACATTTCAATGTGCAAACATATGTAATATTTGAATATAACCATTGGAAATTTCATTACAATAAATATAATAAACATCCCACTACGTTGACCTTGATTATGTGGAGCAATGTTAATACACCAACAAATTTTATTTTGGTTTTAATACCCGGGAAGAGCAGGGATATTTACACAAATACTGGATGTTTGTATTGTTGTGATATGGGAGTATTGTTTGTCATTTGCACACTGTGTATATACCACAAAAGACAAAAAAATATGTGTGTATACTCCTTGTCTCTGCTGACGAGTTAATGAAATGGGCTGACACCTGTGACCAGCCTACATATACATACCCATACATTATACTTACGTATACATATACATATACAGACATACATATGTATATATGTGTGTGTGTGTTTGTACGTACGTATGTGTATGTATATACATAAATATATGTATATGTATTGTTCTCACATACCTAAACGTTTGTATTTTCATATCGATGTCTTGTTTGTCATACAAAAAATACACTGTGTATACCAAAAAAGACAGGAAAAATGTCTATACTTTGGTCATGGATCGCAAGTCAATCACTGGACTGTGCCACCTTACATATTACATACGCATACGCATATATGTGTGTGTGTGTGTGTGTGTGTGTTATATATATGCATATACATATATATGTGAGTTTATAAATATGTATATGTATTGGTCTCACATATCTAGACGTTTGTATTATCATATGGGAATGTTGTTTGTCATATACAACACTGTATATCACAGAACACAAAAAAAGTGTGTATATCAATAACCGGGTTGTGCCACCGACATACACATACACATACATACATGTACATATATAGGTATTTGTATATGGTATGTTTATACATGCATACACACATATATGTATGTATGTATGTACGTGTATACATATGTATATGTATATGTATTGGTCCTCACATACCTATACGTTTGTATTATCATATATGAGAGTTATATGTTCATATACACAGTGTGTATACCATAGAAGACATTAAAAAATGTGTATACGACAAAAAATAACACATTAAAAAAAAAAACATTTATATGTAACATGTATGTATATGTATAATATATGTATATATTATTTACAGACAAATTATAATAATTACTACAATCAACCCATTGTTTTGTTTGACATATACACACAATAAAACACAAGTATGTGGGCTCAATACATATTCATATCCATATCCATAACATATACAGATCATTATGTACATACATTATACACGTGTATAGATATACATATGTATATGTATATGGGTATGTTTGTATTATACAAACAAAAATCACATTGTGTAATACCAACAGGGAAAAAATGTGTATACGACAGAAAACACAAGAAAAACTTTTTCTATGTAACATATGAATATGAATATGTATAATACATACATATATACATATACTTATACATACATGATACAATGCGTGTATAACTTAAATATGCAGAAAAAACATAAAAAAATTTGTATTTTTCATATCGATGTCTTGTTTGTCATACAAAAAATACACTGTGTATACCACATAATACACAAAAAAATATAGTTTATATATTGCATATAACAAAAAAAAAGAAACACACACACACACACATGACTTGGAATGCAGTTAGTTGTATTGAAAAGGTGAAATTTGCAGTTTTCAATATGGAAAAAAAAAAACATGTTTATGGTTGTGTTGTTTCTCACTAAAAAATCACATCTTTCATATGATTTGTTTGAAATATGTGACAATGTTAATGACTGCTTTGTTGGTCATTTATTATACTAACATAACATGACTTTGAATGTAGTTAGTTGTTATTGAAAAGGTGAAATTTGCAGTGTTCAATATGCAAAAAAAACATGTTTATGGTTGTGTTGTTTCTCATTAAACAATCACATCTTTCATATGACTTGTTTGAAATATATGCCAATTTTAATGATTGCTTTGTTGGTCATTTATTTTACTAACATAATGCAAACCAGTTATATGGTTGTGTTGTTGCTTACGATAGATGTCTTGTCCATTGTAAAGGTAAACATGGTTGTCATTTGGAGATTGGAAATCTATGGAGTGTTGAATACTTCAGAAAATCTTACAAGCTCATCGTTCATATTATAAGACCTTGATGGCAGCAAGAAAGTAAAGAGACAATTGTGGGAGATGTCAGTATGAGCGGCGACTAGGCTAAGTATAGGCCTTGATATTGGGTCTTGGGCCTTGTTTTTCACATGATATGCTTGTGGTGAGTCAAATGACACTGTATTTATCAATGTAATAATGTAAATCTTTATGTTCTTCGCATTCAGGAACTAGTGTGCAACTCATTTTCAGAAATGTTCATATGTACATGAGGGTAAGTGCAGCGAATTGGGGAGACCAAAAAAAGGGTCATAAGCGGACATCATATTGCAAAAAAAACAGCAAAATATCAACTTTGTACGGATGTATTAGCAATATGCACACTCAAAATTAGAAAAAGTTATATGAATATGAATTGTAGCATCCGGAATCTAGTTTTTTAAACTACTAATTTTTTTTAAAAACAAACAAGTTTAGCTATACTAAAACATTCAAAATTCTATGACGTGGTATTTTTTTAAAAAAAAACTTATAAGATTGTAGTCCGTTTGCCCACGATTTTAGATGACCAAAACTTCTTTTTTTCCTTTGGTGAAAAGTTAGATGTTGTTATCTATCTTGGGATGGATTTTATTTTGTATTTTTTTCAAGCAATATTTTTTTTTATGATTTTTTTCCGTGAAAGTGGACTGAAAAAATTTAGAAAATAGAACACTTTCCGTTTTCCCGCCGATAACTACATAAAAAAATTATCGAAATCAAATATATTTTTTTAACGTATATAAAATTTTATCAGGCTTAGGATGGTATAGGTTTTATCACATTCTAACAAACGAAACAAAAGTTACAGTCTTAAATGTAGGACATAAACATTCGCAAGAAAAAGTGTCTTAAAGACCTATTATTAGTCAAAATTATAAAATGATATTTTATCTTATTTTATTCACTTTAAAATCAATATTTCTGCGAAGCTAACAATCTCCCCTACGCGATGATACCATTTTTAACATGTTTTTCAATCTTTCAGTATGGTTCAAGTCTAAAGAAGAGCTTGAAGGATGTGGAAGCGTGTATCAAGGTGATGAACGAAGGATTGCTACAGTTTAGGAAAAAAAAAGGAAGCAGTGGGCTTAAAATAGATGGGAAGATGTTGAATCACATGTTCGACAAGTATATCCAATATCAGAACAAAAAGAAGACAAATGTTACAGCTGGCTTGACCTTCTTCTTCTATTCTTTCTTCTTCTATTTTTCACGTTCCCTGATGAAATTGTAAAATTTTAATGTTATTGGTTTTGAAACTATTACTTAAAGTTATGTGAAACAATTCTATTAGTTAAGTGATACATGTGTCACTTAAGGAGAAATTTAGTGGAGGATGATTTCCAAATGTCATATTTACTTGTTTATGTTTCAGTTCAGTTGAATTTCCCATTTGTACTTTCCCTCCTACATTCTATAAGTAGGAGAAGAACCTCCGGGTTAAGGAACATAATTTGTAAGCAGCAACTTTGTGTTCCAGACTTTGTGCTGAAAACCCTTGAGAGCCACTTTAAGCAAAGGAATATACAGGAGCAGATTTTCAGAGAACTTTGTGTCACGGTATATTGTGCTTCTAGCTTTTATATCTTAGATATTTTAGTAAACTTTGTGTTATTTCAGATCTAGATCTAGAGCTACCTTTGCTTATAATTCTATGTTTATATCTATTGGTTTCTCCTATGTGCATGTAATCAACTCTGTTATCTATTGATTGGGATGCACATCTTCCCCATTTCTTCTCTGTGTTTATATAATTCTCTTTCCCTTCTTCTATAAATATTTCTTTTCTTTAAACAATTGCTTATTTGTTACAGAACTGTACAGCTATGGGTTCATGAGCTGAACAATTAAAGTTTAACCCCCATATAGTTACTAACATATTTTAATTGACAAATTTGACACGGGAGGCCTCCACCGGTAAATGAGGGAGATTTATCTCATGACTGCCTAAGTTTTGTGCTATGCAGAAAATCTAGCCAACAATTTTTGGTGACTCCACTAGGGAACAACTATCTTTGCAAATCAAAGTTTATCTAAAGATCAGAGTGTTTTCCATACAAACCTCAACCTGGCTGAATGTCCTCCCCTGATCCGTGAAGGCGCAAGGAAGGACTGGTCATTTCTTCAGACTGCAGGAACAATTCAATTTTCAATCATCCTCCTCAAGTTAGAAGCCGCAGATCTAGTCTCTTACCAGGAAGGAGAGTGCACACCCATCCAGATCTGGATCGTCTTCAGCATAATCCGGCGGCTGGAATTATTCACCAAGTCTACACAAGGAGAAGACATGCTTCCGTTCGTCATGGCGAATTAGAACCAGATGAGTACCTATCCCATGGGGAGCAGCTTTTGGGCCCACTGAACTTGGCCTCCACCTATGCACGATCTGTCAAAAAGGGTCTAAGAAAGAATTTTCCAAAATTCTTTGGAGATGGAAATCAAAACTAGGATGATCATTTGGCGGCCTTTTTTATATCTTGTGGTGTGTTTGCAGTGGAGCATGAAGATGTTCTTCGGTCAGACTCTTCATTGAGACTCTACATGACTTGGCTGGCAATGGTTCTATCGGGCTAGCTCCTGGCACCACAACCAAACTGGGCAACTATGCGTGAGCAATTTTTGAAAAAGATTCAAGCTTTCAGAGGATGCTAACACGTTGATCACTCAACTAACACAGTTGAAAAAAGAGCCAAGTGAGAACGATGTGGGACTTTATTGCAAGGTTCCAAAGGATTTTATATAAAATCCCCACTTCTGCTGCATTGAGCGATGAAAATCAACAGAGCATTTTTTATAAATGCTCTGTTGCATGAGGTTTGGATATCAGCTGAGAAGGGTAAGGCCTGTGAATTTACTTGAAGCACAAAATTGTTGCCGTGGAAGTTGAAGATGACTTGATAATGGCTGGAAAACTCAAATAACCATCTCACAAAGGTGATGGAGCTTCTTCAAGTACTTCAGATCCTTTGCTACAAAGATTGGCTAATGACATGCTGCAAATCAAGAAGCAGATCTCTCAAGCAGGGAATGCAACCCCTTCAAGATTAGCTCTTGCTCATACCTTTAATGGTCAAAATCAAAATTAAAACCGAAACAAACTTGTTGCTACACCACAACGTTTGGCAATTGAAGCTGCTCCAAGGAATAACTTGGAAACTAATGAAGAAGATCTCGGCATTGACGAATTATTTGATGATGAAGACTTTGTAGATCCTACTGGCGACTCCAATATTGGTTACCTGGACTACGAATTTGACGATGGTTATAATGAATCTTTTGAAGATTCTGATGGTCACACATTTGCGGTGTTCACAAGGTCTCAGACACGCCAAAATGCCGAAGCATCTACAAACGGCCAAAGAAGAGAAAGAGAAGATCTTGAACCGAATGTTACTATCTTGAAAAGAGGCAGCGCTCTTCCTTCTTCATTAGCACCAAAGAATAAATATTCAAATTCTTTTAATTCGCAGCGAAGGGCCAACACACATCTGGCTAAAGCAAGTCAAGCTTTCGACATCATTGACCACATCAAGAAGACCAAGGTCCAAAATGTCAGAAGTTAAGTATTTGAGAGCATTTCCTGATCAGCTAAATAGATTGGTCAAGTATGTGCAAAGTAACGGTTCTAATCCAACAAATAATACTTCACGGGGTATCTTGTCAAGCCCAAAGATTACTCCTTCAAATAATGCGGGCTGCAAGTTCTTCCCCTTCTACTTCTTCTCCTGCTACATCAGAAAGGATCGAGCCCATTCTATGTATCTTTGCTCATCAACGGGTACAAACTGAGCAATTGTATCTTGGACTCTAAAGATTCTGACAATGTCATTCCTGCCAAAGTTGTTGATGCCTTGGGTCTCACATTGACAAAAACCATCGGAAGATGCTATTCAATGGAAAGGCAAGTTCCCCTTGTGGGGAAAATCAAAGATGCGCAGGCAGTACTTGCTCGTTTTCCAGAGAAGAGATTGAAAATGACTATCCTTGTAACAGACATCCCAGTCTCTTATGGCATGCTATTGAGTAGAAATTTCTGTAACGAGCTGGGCAGAGAAGT